>CABHPH010163288.1:0-50785 GCA_902168325.1 Peromyscus nudipes | reverse complement strand
TCAGTCCCCTGCAGGTTCCCCAGCCATCAGTCCAGAGTCAGTGAGCTCCCACTAGCTCAGATCAGTTGTCTCTGTGGGTTTCCCCATCCTGATCTTGACCCCTTTGCTCATATAATCTCTCCTCCCTCTCTTCAACTGGACTCCGGAAGCTCCACCCAGTGCTTAGCTGTGGATCTCTGCATCTGCTTCCATCAGTCACTAGATGAGGGTTCTATGATGACAATTAGGGTAGTCATCGATCTGATTACAGGGGAAGACCAGTTCAGGCATCCTCTCCACTATTGCCTGGAGTCTTAGCCGGGGTCATCCTTGTGGATTCCTGGAAATTTCCCCAGCACCAGGTTTTCCCCTAACCCCATAATGGCTCCCTCTATCAAGATATCTCTTTCCTTGCTCTCCCTCTCTGTCCCTCCCCCAACTCGACCATCCCATTCCCTCATATTCTCTTACCCCCTCCCCTTACCACCTCCAACCCCAGGGCTCCCAATTTACTCAGGAGATTTTATCTATTTCTCCTTCCTAGGGGGATCCATGTATGCCTCTCTTAGGGTCCTTCTTGTTACCCAGCTTCTTTGGGCTTGTGGATTGTAGCCTGGTTATCCTTTGTTTATGTCTAATACCCACTTACAGTAAGTACATACCATGTTTGTCTTTCTGGGTCTGGGTTACCTCACTCAGGATGGTTTAAATTGGGAATCAATCCACCTCATGATCCAGCAATACTACTCTTGGGTATATACCCAAAGGATGCACATTCAAGGACATTTGCTCAACTATGTTCATAGCAGCTTTATTTGTAATAGCAGAACCTGGAAACAACCTAGATGCCCCTCAACTGAAGAATGGATAAAGAAAATGTGGTACATTTACACAATGGAGTACTACTCAGCTGTTAAAAAAAATGACATCATGAAATTTGCAGGCAAACGAATGGAACTAGGCTTGGCCTTTTTAGAACAGGCTCCTGCCGGGCTTATGAGTCCAGGCAGAAATCACAGGCCACCCACAGAAGCCTATGACCACATTTTTCTCATTATCTCTGCTTTCCAGAGGAAGATGACCTTCTGTGTCATCCAGCACTGTCTTTCTCGAGTGACTCACCAGCCTTTTAGACCTGTACTTTGCTGTTTGAGTCAGACCTGCTCCTTCAACTGTTTCTGCTGCCTTTTCCTGAGGCATCTGGGACACAGTCTGCTCTCTGCCTCACACTTCTTCCTGGCACCAGTGAAGGCAATTTGGGGGCTGCTACTCCATAATTTAGGCCACTCATGTTAACCTCATGAGTGACTACCACTCTGGACCCACAGCTAGCCAGGACAAAGAAGACAAGCTGCCTCAACTCTACCACTGAGCTACATTCTTACCTAAAAAGCTACCCTGCCGGAGTCTCCTGTGTTGAGAAGCCATAGAGTCCAATGGCCTCGGTTGTTTCTGGCTCTCCACTGCTTTCACCATTACCAACCAAGGCATACTGGGCTGAGGGTCAACTCTAATCCAAGATTTTACTGACTTCACTCCAGTAACCAAGCCCTTCTGTCATGCTGGGCTGTTGCTCTGATCTCACTGGCTTTCTTTTGTTTTTGTTTTTTTAGACAGGGTCTCATATATCCCAGGCGACCCGGGAATTCACTATGTAGCCAAGGATAACCATAAGCTTCTGATCCTGTCTCTACTTCTCAAATACTGGGATTATAGGTATATATAACTACACTCAGTTTATGCAGTGCTGGGGATCGAACCCATAACTCCCCCCATGCTAGGCCAACTGAACTGAATCCCAGCCCCTCTCACTGGATTTTAATGCCACCCAAACCAAGGCCAAGTTTGCCCGGTTATTTTAAACACTGGATAGTAGGTGACCAAGCATTCTACAGGGAGCCAGAACTTCACTGAAGACAGCTCTACTATCCCTGTTTCCCATGACTTCATCTTCTTTCCCTTGCCCCATTGCCTTGCTAGGAGGCCAGTACACCTGATGGCCATGGAGACGCTGACTTTCTTGAGGTGCAGCTGGGGCTACCTGTGTTGTCTTTCCCCTCTTGCAGACTGTGGACTCTGCTGACCTTCCTGGAGTCACTTCTGTTTTCAAAGGGAGAAGAGCTTTCGATTGATCGATAGCATGCACTATGACCTTCTTGTGAATTACTACATGTATGATAGTCCCTACTTTCTATGATGAAAACTCTCACGCAAAATTGATTTTTCCCCTTGCAAGAGGCAGGTCTTTCTTGGTTCTTGACAACTGTCATTTGTCAGATTTAGAAAATAAAACTATAGAAAATCCACTAGTACTTGAATTTAGGGGAAGAGTAGCTATTTTTTAATCAGTAATTCAGCTGTACCTAGGCATTCTATATTTTATTTGGCTCTAGCCAAATGTGACTGGAGTCCATATGCACTAACCAACTTAGCTTTCTTGGCACTGGACATAGACTTCTTCTGTCCAGTGGACATGATGCCACATGCTTGGAATACTAGCATTTGGGAGGTGAATGTGGGTGGATGAGGAGTTTGGGGCAGCAGCATCTACATAATAAGTTACATAGATACATACATGCAATCTGTATACATGATCAACAGACAAGCCATCCTAAGTTATATGAGACCCTGTCTCAACAGACTAACAAATAAAAAAGCTATTCATCTGTCCACAGGTTTTGAGTGGCTAACAGATATTTGCAGAGCAGAGCCTCGCCGAGTAGTGTTATAGACTAAGGAAGACAAATTAGGACTTTTCTTGGGGATGACATGTTATAAAGAAGAGTGAGTTCTGCCAAGCCAAGTTATCACAAGAACAAAAAACTTAACTTTCCCACATTTTTACTTAATTATCACTCCTAGAATTACATCATGGAACTGTTCCGGCTTATTTAAACTTTTACATCCGCCATGGCTGACTGCAATGGCCATTCTTGTTGTCAACCTCACTACATCTGGAGTAACTAAAACCCCAGTGGTTGGGTACACCTGTGAGGGGTTTTCCTTAATGAAATCATTGATTTGAAGTGGAAAGACCCACTTTCAATCTGGATCTTTTGAGGTGGGAGGATCCACCTTTCATCTGGGCCACACCTCCAGGTGACAGGCTATATAAGGAACGCAGAGGAAGGGAGCTCGCTCATTGCCTGCTCGCTCTCACTGGCAACTCCAATCCTTTAGGAGCATTAGCACTACTCCTTCAGGATTCCAGCATGTACTGAAGACCAGCTGAGACAGCCAGCCTCTTGTATTGAACAACTATTGGATTCTCAGACCTTCTGTTAGTAGACAGCCATTGTTGGACTAGCTGGACCACAGCCTGTAAGCCATTCTGATAAATCGTGTGTGTGTGTGTGTGTGTGTGTGTGTGTGTGTGTGTGTGTGTCTGTGTGTCTGTGTGTGTCTGTGTCTGTGTCTGTGTGTCTGTGTGTGAGTTCTGTTTCACTAGAGAACCCTGGCTGATACACTGACATAGCAATCACTCACATAGAAAAGATTCAAACACTTCTCGCATAATGTCAGAGCTGAGAAAATGCTCTAGCCATTCCCATCCACCTGGCAGGACAATCCTGGCCTAGCAGCATCAAAAACATGTGGACACCCAAAAGGGTTAAGAAACAGTGGGGAAGACATTTGCTTACAGACGTGGTCAAAACCCGTATTCTAGGATCCACTGTTCTAATGTCTATTACGTTGCATAAAAATGAAGCAGTGATATCATTCTTTTAAAAAATATATACTGTTCTTGAGACTGGAAAGGTGACTCAGCAGTTAACGGCATTTGCTGCTCTTCCAGAGGACCCAGGTTTGGTTCCCAGCACCCACATCCAGCAGCTCATAAGCACCTATAACTCCAGTTCTGGGGGCTTGACCCCTTCTTCTGTGCTCTGTGGGCACACAATAATTCATGAAGGCATACATATACTCATAAAATAAAATAAAAGTCTTTTTAATTGACAGTATCATATATAAATAGTAAATTTCAGTCATGTTCTTCCCACCCCCTTTTCTCAACTCCCTTCCTTTTCCACTGGAATCCTTCTTCTCAACAAGACCCCCCCCATGCACTACACACACACACACACACACACACACACACTCACACACAACACACACACACTCACACACACATTATACACACACACTACACTCTCACACACTACACACCACACACACATACTTTCATGTCTTCTTTTTGTGTGTGGCCCACTGAGTCTGAGTTTCTTGCCTGAGATGGGAGGGAGGTAATTTACTGGAGCATGAACAACCTATCAATGTCTACACCACCGATGAAAATGCCACCAACAGTAACTCAAGTCAATAGTGCCTCAAGGAAGGGCAGGCCTCACAGACGCCTCCCCGACTCATGATGAACATTCTTGAGATGCTTCCAACCTTCTGAACTGAGTGACAGATAAGAGCTCTAAAGTGGAGAGTGAGACAAGCTGGCCACCAGAAGGATACATTTTCATCCGTGCATCAGAACCCACAGCTACTCAGAAGGGGGATGGGGGAGTCATTCACCTCTTCCATCTTTCCTCCATAGGAGCCAGCCCCCCTCTCTCATCAGACTGAAGGGGTGTTTGAGCCTCCCATCGCCCCCTCCCCGGGCTGTGTCTTCTTCTCTCCTGCCTGATAAATCTGAACCGGTCTAACCTCTTGTCCTCTTTTAGAGTTGTCAAACAGGGCCAGGGCTCTTGCTCTTTTCCTGCCCCCAAAGATAGTGCACCTGTGTCATGTGCCAGAGTGCGGACTTGCAGGGAACATTAAGGGACCAGAGTCACTGCCTTCACGCCTCCTAGAAACTCTGAGTTTTAGCCTAACAGATTTTCCCCCTCTCAACTGATTCAAAAATGAATATGAGGCTGGGTGTGGTGGTGCACACCTCTAATCCCAGTTCTCAAGAGGGAGAGGCAGATGGATCACTGTGAGCTCCAGGCCAGCCTCGTCTATATAGTGAGTAGACCAGGCCAGCTAGGACTGCATAGTGAAACCCCATCTTAACGAAAATGTGTATGAGATTAAGTTCTCAACCCTACCAAAGTCTGAATTCTAGGGCAACCTCATAGGTGATATGAATGAGTACAGAACTGCCAGAGCCATGCCCAGTGTCCAGCATACTTTAATGTGAGTTTTTGATCTGGGGATGGCATTAGGAAAGGTTTTCTGAAGGTTAGTAAATAAATACTTGGACTGGTTAGATTGGCTAGCTATATATAGTATGTGTAGGAATCATATATATATATTATATATATTATATATATAAGCAGACATTTACCACCATTTTAGACTTGCTGAGAAACTGAACAAAAAGTACCAAATTTTCATACCCCTCTCCAGATTACTAATATCTTGTTACAATCAGTCAGTCAATATTAATACATTGCTAACTGAAATCCACAGCTTATATCAGAATTCACTCTGCTGAATTCTCATGTTCTCATTCTGTGGGTTTTGGGATTCTTCTTCTTTTTTTGGGGGGGGGTTGGTTTATGGTTTTTCAAGACCGGTTTCTCCGTATAGCCCTAGCAGTCCTGGAACTCACTCTGTAGACCAGGCTGGCCTTGAACTCAGAGATCCGCCTGCCTCTGCCTCCGAGTGCTGGGATTAAAGGCGTGCTCCACCACCACCTGGCTTTGAAATTCTTAATGTGTAAAAATATGTAACATTACAGCATCATAGAATAGCTTTGCTGCCCTAAAAGTCCTCTGTGTTGTACTTATCCATCCCTGGCATCCTCTTTCCAGACCCCTGGCCACCTTTGATGGTCTCTCTCTCTCCAGTTTGCCTTTCCAACATTCTCTACCATTGGTAGCTTTTTTGGTAGGACTTGCTAATGAGATTCTGAAATTGGATTTGATTTTCTTGGAAATTCATTTGATTTTAAACAGGGCACTAGTAAGAGCTTCTTTTCTTTGTGCTTTATTTGCCTTTATTCTTAAATAAGTTTATTTTTAAAGTGGACTTTATATTGCTTTTATTTATAGGAAAATAATAGGACATATTATTTTCCCATCATAATCAGACAGCCATGAGACATATCCTTCAGACAGATTTAAATGTAATTGTAAAATGACCAGTCAAGTACTGTCTAAAAATACTCTTTCTCACCAGCTGTTGATGCCCACACTTTAGGACACACTGACTTAGATATTCCCGAGCCTCTGTTTTTGCCTCCATTCCTTTGATCCATAGTACAGCAGCCCAAGAAAAGAAAACACCAAAGGAAAGAGATGTGCTGTCTTAGAGTATTTGAAGAGCTTCCAAGGGAAAGAAGGAGGGGAATATTCAGTAAATGCCTACCATGTGCCAAGCATCATGATGGATGACTAAAATACATTATTTGGTCCAAACACCACAATAGACCAGGCAGTAGAGTTCTGGCCTTCACCTTAAAGATTGAGAACGGGTTCTAAATTGCCCGGCAACTTAAGTGAAGTCAAATCCAATATTTCTATTCACTTGTCTAAACTGTGCAGCCCATCAGAGAAAGATTTATTCTTCATTGTTTTAGAAAGCAGACCGAAGACGAAATGTTACGTTAAGTGTATTTCGGCTCAACAGAACTGTCCTTGGAAGCAGGCTGCCTTGGGAAGCAGGAAGCTTCCTTTCTTCTGGTGGTGCAGAGACCGCAGCTGGAGACCACCTAGACTGGAAGCCATAGAGGCTGTCTCCCCAATTGGGAGGTGGGTAAGGGGCCCACAAGACCTTCTGCATCCAACACTCCATGACTCCAGCCTCCATGGCTCCTTTTGCTAATACCTTCTTTCCCAAGAAGAAGTCAGTCACTGAGTTGTTTGAATGTCAGCGGGGTATTAAATACTACTTTGGGACACCCCAGTCTTTCTGCAGCCTTTAAAAGAGGGGGGTTCACATGAAAGACAGACAGGAGGCATCAAAACAATGATTTCCAGATGGCCCTGACTAGTTGAATTATTTGAAAAAACATGTCACTGGACTGCTGACAAGCTTCTGGAGACCAGGAAAATTCATTCCATAAGTCTGTCCTCACCACCTTGGATAGGGATGAAACAGCCTCCCAGCTAAGAAATATGTTGAAACGTGATTTGAGTATCAGCAAAAGATTCTAAAATTATTCTTCTCCTTTGTCAATGGATATTACCACTGACTGCAGGATGGCATGTAGATGATGCTTTACCATGTCCTTCAGCATCTTTTTTACCTCTTCAGCAATGGACTTTGGCCAGAGAAGTCCTGGTAGGTAATACAGAATGGGGACACAAAGATAGGAAAGACTCTCATATTGTTTCTGTTTCATGAGGTGATCAAGTGTGCCCTTTCAAAGCACACCTGCCCATTCAAAAATACAACTTAGTCCTTTAAAGCCTACTTTAAAAAAATGCATTTTTAATGTGTATAGATATTTTTGCCTGCATGTATGTCTGTGTACCACATGCAGGCCTAGTGCCTGCAGAGGCCAGGAGAGCATGTCAGATCCCCTGGAGCTGGAGTTATTGGTAGTTGTGAGCCACCACGGAGGTACTAGGAATCAAACCGGGTCCTCTGGAAGAGCGGCAAGTACTCTTAACTGCTGAGCCATCTCTCCAGCCACTGAAGCTGACTGTTTATGTGAGCTGCTTACACACATGCATGAGCATCCAAGCGGGCACCCGGGACAGGCACATGCCATGGGGGTGATTCTGTAAATCACCACTCCTTTGGAGTAAGTCTTCATTAACAATTACATAAATTACAAATTCATTAATAATTGTATAAATAAACATACAGAGAGACCTGGAAGGCCGCAATTTCACTCTCTGCTGCTCTGAAAGCCAAACCACTTGAGATCCTCCCACCAGCCCCCTGAGGGCCCCAATGAACGCAACAAAAAGGGCTCAGAATTCTCTGGAAAAAGCCAATGCATGCTCAGCCCTCTCCTCTGCATCACTTGTCTCTTAGGCGAAGCACACACTTTCAGAAGGCAGCTTTCATGAGAGGACAGGATATGACCTTCCTTCTCTTCTCATAGTCTCTGGGCACCCTTCCCCATCACCTCTCTAATTTAGAGATTCAAGCTGTGGGCCTCCAACATTACATTGGAGTGCACTTGGAAATACAGACTCAATGCCATCTATCAGATATCTGTCACACAACAACAAAACATGATCTAATTAACAGTTTACAAATATAGATTAATATCATTTCAGAACACCATGCAATTTCAGGTTCAGAACGCAGAGATGCCCCAAGCTCCAGGGTGGCCGCTCAGACACCATTTGGATAAATGTGAATTCATTTTCCTTTAACTCAAGGTGACCACCACCAACCCAACCCACCCCCCTGCACACCTTGTTTTGTTTTGTTTTGTTTTTTTTAATGAAAATAGTCATTGACTTTGCCTGCCAAAGATAATGACACCCAAATATGAACATCCTAGAGTTAAGGACCCTTTCCCCATGAATTCCTGCTGAGGCTGACATGACAATCACAGTACTGTGTTCCTCATGAAATAGTCTTAAATGATTTGTACATACTAGGTGCTATGTACAAAGTCAAGATGCAAAGAAGGTTTCAAATTGTGGCCATGTGAGGGAGATATTTGAACGAGATGTGTCCCCACAGGCTTGAGGATTAGAACTCTTGGTCCAGCTGGTGTTGTTTGAGAAGCTTATGGGCGTAGAGCCTTGCTGGAGGAAGTACATCAAATCTGATGTTGTATAGCCTCACCCTGTTTCTTATTTTCTCTCTCTGCTTCCTGTGTGGATAAAATGAGACAAGTGTTCTTCTAGACTGCCAGGCCAGCCTCAGCATCCTGCCTGCATGTCTTCCCGACCAGGGCAGACTGATTGCCCCTGGAACTGTAAGTCAAAATAAGTCTTTCTTCCCGAGGCTGCTTTTTGTCAGGGTGTTCTATCACAGCAAAGGAAACACAGCAAATACGGGAAGCAGTGGTTATGAACTGTAGTTCTGCTGAGCTTTTGTCTCTCTTTTCAAGGAAGTATGGGCTTCATGGTTGAGCAAGGCCCAGTGAGCCAATGGTAAATGCTACTGGCTGCTGTTCCAAGAGGCATGAAACTTTCCTAGACTGAAACAGGTTTTCCACACAGGTCCAAGCAGATTTCTTGCTCTTTGCAATGCTCATACTGATTACCCAGAGTAAGGAGGAAAAGGAAGGAAATATACATCTAAGGAAGACAAAAGCAACATGAAACACCATACATTGCCATATGAGTCTGTCAGTGAGCCGGCAAAGTTACCAGAACAGGAATTCTCATCAGACGGATTGATAGAAGTCATCTCCCTCCACCCAGCTTCCAATTGAGAGAATACTTACTCCTACTGAATCTGGGGCTTCATCTGTCTCCAAAATCCATTCACTTTAACTGTTCTACACTGACTCTCCAATTCTTTGTACTGATTCATGCCCTGGTTCTTGGGTCTCCATCAAAGCCTTGGAGAGTGATAGTGGAACCAGCCTGTGAGGAAGGATGATGCTCAAGCTAGTCTTCACACTGCCCTGGGAGTCATGTCTACTTGCTGGTTGTGAATTAGTTTCCTAGATCTCTTGTACTCTGCTGCCGAAAGCTGACTTAAGGCAACAAGACATCTGTCCCAACAGTTCTGGAGCCTTCACATCCAAAACTTCAAGGTCTACCAGGCTGCTTCCTTCGGAGGTTCTGAGGGAGAACCTGCTGGAAGCCTTCCTCCTTATTTCTGAGAGCTAATAGAAAGTCGTGGCATCCATTGGCATTCTGGTCTCGGCTTCCGCCCCATCTTCTCTACATCTCTCTCCTTTTTATAAGGATGGCTGTTGCTGAATTAGGGAAATCTAGAATGATCTCAATTTAAGATCCTTAACTGCATCTACAAAGGTCTGTTTTTCCAAGTAAGATCACATTTACATGTACTGACAGTGAGGACCAGCATGTGTCTTTTGGAAGGCCACCTCTCAGACCAATACACTTTGTGGATGAAGAGTTTACTTTTTAACTGTCCCATCCTAGTAAGATGTGTTTTTCTCTTTGGCATTAGGCACCTATGGGCTAACAGAGCCCCAGTCTCCTTGCTGTATTTGCTGACTCGTGCCATCCATCATTTTAGGCTTTTTGGCTCATTCCTTCTGTTCCTGCCTTTGCCCAGGACCATGTCTGACAGATCTTGAACAGAGGACAGAGGTTCCACTCGACAAGAGGTAGAAATGGACGATACTGATGGAAAAACATTCCCTAGCCACAAGCAGTAGCTCTGGTGATCAATCAGATGATCAAGTCACCCAGTGGGCTCAAAGGCCAAAGCAGCAAGAATGGGGTGGTGGTACTCTTGTGGAAGTCACACAGGAGGCAGTAGGAAACCTGAGAGGTGAAGCACGTGTCAGTCCTGGGCTGGGTCTCACAGGGGACTTAGCAAGCAGATCCTCACGAGAATCACGCTCAGTGCCGAAAATCAGGACCAGAAATTAGGACAACAAAACAGACATGTGTAGCAGGAATCTTAAAGAGTCTTCTTAATGAAAATAAACCTGGAGCCAGTTATTGGGGTGAATGCTGGAAGATCAGAGAAGCAGAATAAGCCACAGCTTCCTTACCTCGACAGTTCCTCAGCTGATCCTGTTTCCTCAGACTGGAGGCCTCTGTGTCCTCATATCCCAATGGATCTCAGGTGAACTGCTGCTCAAAAACCTAAAAGCTCAACCAGGCAAAAACTTCTAGTTCCTGGTTTTCCACGCCTTATATACCTTTCTGCTTTCTGCCATCACTTCCTGGGATTAAAGGTGTGAGTCACCATGCCTGGCTGTTTCCAGTGTGGCTTTAAACTCACAGAGATCCGGATGGATCTCTGCCTCCCAAGTGATAGGATTAAAGGTGTGTGTGCCACCATTTTCTGATCTCTATATCTAGTGGCTGTTCTGTTCTCTGACCCCAGATAAGTTTATTAGGGTGCACAATATTTTGGGGAACACAATACCACCACAGACATGTAGCACCCTGGGATGGACTATTTCCTCACCTTGGTCAGGATCTCTTTGCACCACAGTAATCCTGCTGGAGGGAGAAGAGAATTGCAAGGCAGAAGCCAGTCAAGGCCTCCCAGGTCAGCCCCTCCACAGGCTCAAGTACCCACCATGGGTGACCTTGTTCCCCCTAACCTGCCCTGCATCATTTCCCTTGCCTTCTAGATCTGTCTTTGGCAGGTACAGGTCAGTCTTCTGCCTTCTCCTGCTCACCCTCCTGGCTTCATCTTGCGTCACACCGTCCCTGACTTTGCTCTAAGCATGGGATTCAAATGATGCACACCGGCAACCAGAGAGGAAGGCTTCCTGTGCCACTGAAGTGGGAAGTGGACAGAACCCTGGGCGACTTTATTTTTGGCCCTCGCATCGCCAGTTGAAATGCATAAGAATAGATGTTCAGAGGCTTTCTAAGAATGCTCATGTGCACAAAGGCTGGTCTGGACTGGCTTCAGAAAGCCAATCTAAATTCCATTCTGGGAATTGAATGGTCTCACAAAGTCTTCAGCTGCTAAATAAAAAAAAAAAAAATCCCAGTGACTGATAATAAAGGCTCGATGGCGCACATGTCTGTACAGTGTTTATACTTAGCAAACATTTTCCACTCGGAGATGAGTTCCTGCCAAGAATATCACATTCCAATACATTTTGCCATACGACGCTTGATGCTTGTTTTATTGTTCCCCCAATCATCGTGGCCATAGAATGTGGAGTTTATGATGGAAACATGAGGAATGAATTCAATATTTTGTCTTCAGTCTGTCTCCAGATTAAGGATATTTATTGAAGGCCTACTGTCTGTAGTAAATTCAGTCAGACTAACAGAAAACAGACCATAACCTTATGGCATGAGATGGAGGGTTTTTTGAATGGGGAAAGAGACATAGGCAGAGAGGAGAGCAGCGTTAGATTCCGGCAGCTGGTGCCTTCCTGAAGTCTGATCACCTAGACAACAGGAAGTGGCTGGAGGCTCTTGTACAGGGAAACTGGTGATGCTTTATGAAGAAACCTGGCAGCAAAACTCACAACAGTTTAAAGGAGGAAGACAACGTTGTCAGGAGAGGGTGGGGCCTTCCTAGCTGCAACCAGTGGACAATTAGATGGGATAGCAAGGAAGATGGAGACGAACCACAGAGACCCAACCAGAAGGACACAGGGCTTGCCTTGGGTTTGAGATCTCATTCCCATGAGGCTATTTCCTCAGCATCTAAGTCCCTAAGTTATTCTGAGGGATAAATGAGATCATGGATGGCACAAGGCAATCACTGATCAGATGGCTTGCAGTATCTGAAGAGCTGGAGACTGGGATGCAGGTCACGCTGATGTACCAACTGCATCAAACAGGATTCTTTATCGCAAACAGAGAAACTTATGGAAGAAGGGGGATTGAGTGGAAGGATATTAGTTGGCTCACACGACCACCAGGAAAGCTGAAGAACCACATTGGGAAGACAGACAGGAGCTGCTAGGTGCCTAAGCAGCCTTTGATCACAACCCAAAGCATGTTCAGAGTGAGCTCTCCTGCTGCTGGGCACAGAGGGCCAGGCTTTGTGTCATGCCCATTGTCTGACTACAGACACAGATGCTGTCCCTGAAAACACTGCCCAGGGCCACAGCTCATCTGCCATTAGAATGCTGTCCATACTTCTTTGCCCATAGCACCTGCCTCTAGGTCTGGGGTAGGTTGTCCAAGCCTAGATTGAGATCCTCATCTCCAATCCAGTGGTAAGCAGATAGCCAGTGTTTTCAATTTTCCAAATGAAAAACTCTCTAGCCAATTTACACTATAACAAGACATCCAAGTCTGGGTAGTTTATAAGTAACAGAATATCTAATAGTTCTGGGGGGTGAAGTCCAATATCAATGTTCTGGTACTCTGTGGGTGGTAAAGGTCTTCTTTTCTGTTTTGCTTTTGGTTTTTGAGACAGGTTATTATGTAGTCCAGGCTTGCCTTGAACTTGATATATAGTAAAGGTTGGTCCTGTGTTGCGGGATATTTGATCACACTGTGTGAAAATATCTCTGTTTTTACCTCACTTGCCTAAGGCATCTTGTGATTGGCTTAATAAAGAGCTGAGTGGTCAATAGGTAGGCAGGAGAGGATAGGAGGGACTTCCGGGGAGAGAGAGGAAGTGGGGTGGGGGGAATCTGAGAGGTGGGGGATTTGCCAGCTAGATGTGGAGGAAGTCAGACATAAGGTACTAAGGAGAGGCAAAGAACCCCATGGCAGAATGGAGATTAATATAAATGTGCCAATTTAAGTTTTAAGAACTAGTTGGGAACAAGCCTAAGCTAAGGCCAAGCTTTCTTAATTAATAATAAGTCTCCGTGTCATTATTCAGGAGCTAGAAGTCCAAAGAAAGTCTGACCAGAGCCATGAACTCCTGATTCTCCTGCCTCCACCTCCCAAATGCTGGGATTACACATACGTGTCAACATGCCTGTTGAGTCCTCCTGTAAAATCCTTACATGGAAAACAGGCAAGAAGAAGCCCAAGTACTACCCATCCCCCACAGGAGCACTAGCAGTAATGATTTAACCACTGTCCACCTTCTCAGCACGATCGCATTGACGGATCACAGGGATCCACAGGGTCACGTTCAGCCCACGGCTGAGGTCAAAGCTGTATTCCACCAAGATGAACGGGGAGTTTTCCCAGTTTGGAAATGGATTCCAAGGTCAGCCAGAAACACGACAAAACTCCAATCGTGTTACTGACTAATAAGGGAGGCCGTGTGGTGAGAAAGGGGAGAAATGGCTATTTAAATGCTGGACACTGTAGCACACACCTGTAAGACAGTCTGGAGAAGCTGAGGCAGGAGGATCATGAGTTTGAGGCCAGCCTAGATGACATATCAAGATCCTGACTGGAAAAATAAAAAGAAAGGAAAAAAAAGAAAGGAGAAGGCTAGGAATGATGAAATAGAAAATCCAAGGTCACAGTTCGACTTTCAAAACCTCAAGAAAACAAACTAATTTTAACAGCCTTATTAAGACATAATTTATACACCACAAAGTTCACTTATGTAGGTTTTACTATTCAATAGTTTTTAGCATAGTTGAAGTATTGTGCAACTGCCATCCACTGAGGGACACTTGTACTGGATCTGCCTCTTACTATTATAGACAAGGTTGTTATAAATATCCATAGACTGTTTGGGGGTGCAGACATTTTCATTTCTCTTGAAAAGAGATGTAGTAATAGACTCACTAGGCTCTTAGGCCACTCTGGTTTATTATTTGTGAGTAACTGCCAAATGGTTTTTCAAAGTGGCTGTACCATTTTACATTTTCAGCAAGGTAAGACTCTGCTCCAGTTTCTCCACATCCTTACCAACATGTGTTCTTGTCTGTAGTTTTGAGTTAGCCATTTTAATCTGCAAGAGTAATAAACTGGTTTTGGGGTTTTTTCTTTTATTTATTTTTTTAATTACACTCATGATATTCATTAATTACACTCAAGATATTAATTACATTTGTGGTATTCATTGATTACATTCGCAATATTCATCCAATAACTATATTTATGATAGTCATTAATTACATTCATGATATTATGTCCTGATACTACTGTCCATTTGTGGGGCTTTTCCATCACACAAAACAGAAACTCTGTGCTTAGGAAATCATTGCTCTATATTCCTTTCTTCTCCATCTTGAGATAATATCTAATCTTTCTGTCTCTATGAATTTGTATATTCTATATATTTCATGTAATACAATTCTATAGTATTTGTCCTTTTTTAAATGTAAAAACATTTTATGTACAGCTGCAGGAGAAATAATACACAGATAGCTTGAACATAAAAACAGGTTATAATTCAAGAGTCCAGGGTTATTTGAAACTGGAAAATTTTATTTTCTCTGTAGAAAATAGTAAAAATGATAACATTTCCCAATAAGCCCTTTAAGCCAAATAATAACTGAATTATACATATAAATGTTGATTAGATTCTGGGGTACAGAAGAAACCTATCTTCATCTGTTCAGAGAGCTATGTTTTACTTAAATTGTGTGAGATTCCTATTCATCTTCCCCTTCACTGTTTGATTTACGGCAGACATTTTTCTATAGACTAATCCATAACCTAAAAAGATTTTAGCCTCCCCTCCTGAAAGTACAGCCAGCATTTCTTTCATCAGCTTGATACGGTACAAATTCTTATCCTAATAGTGAAATATTTCACTAAAATTTGCCCAGTGATTGGGCAAAACCAAAACTTATTATAAGCCACAGTCATCCTAGGGTCCCCCCTGCTAGGTAGCCTCCCTGGATCTGTGGGTTGCAGTCTGATTGTCCTTTGCTTTACCTCTAGTATCCACTTATGATGAGTACATACCATGTTTGTCCTTCTGAGTCTGGGCTACCTCACTCAGGATGATATTTTCTAGTTCCATCCATTTGCCTGCAAAACTCATGATGTCATTGAATAAACTGGTTTTTAAGTTTGACTGTGAGTATCCAAGAAAACCCAAGCTAAATACACCATCGTCATCACCACCATCACTTTATCATCACAATCACCACCATCGTCGTCATCACCACCACCACATTATCATCACAATCATTACCATCATCATCAGCACCATCACTTTATCATCACAATCACCACCATCGTCGTCATCACCACCACCACATTATCATCATAATCATCACCATCGTCGTCATCACCACCATCACATTATCATCATAATCATCACCATCATCATCACCACCATCACTTTATCATCACAGTCATTACCATCACATTATCATTACAATCATTACCATCACATTATCATCACAATCATTACCGTCATCATCAGCACCATCACTTTATCATCACAATCATTACCATCACATTATCATCACAATCATCACCATCGTCATCACCACCATCATCATCACTACCACCATCATTATCACTCTCATAGAATCAAGTCATAAAAACCAAAACATAAAATGGTTTTTGTTTTACTTAGAAATTAAAAAGGAGCCTTTTAAAAAGAAATTATTAATTTCATCTTGGACAGAACTAAGGACATCTTCTGGGAGAACATCAACCTTCCAAGCCTTTTAAGCATCTCCATCTCGAGTGTGACTTAAATCTCTCCCTGCAAGTCCCACCACCTGCCCTTTGCCCAGGCTGGCCCTCCTGATGGAAAGACAGGGATGGGATGGGTTAGGTTATTCCTTCATTCCTTTCCTCCTGAAGTGGGACTCTGGGGCCAAGCAGAAAGACTGGGGATTTAGAATGGTTCTGTCACTATTCTTATGGACAGACAATCATTTGGTTCAGTCGTATTATGCAGTCGGGACTGCTATCGTGTTCATTTGAAGAAGCCGGAGGGACTGAGAGTTTAAATAATTCAACTGAGAACAGGCAAAAGGCAGGTTCAAGCTTAAGGAGTTTGTCTTTCCTTTAAAAAAATAATCTGTGCTCTTCCCTGGCACTCTATATTCAGAAAGGGACAAATATCACCTTACTAAACTAGGCAGTTTTCCCACGGAGAGGTATTTGGCTTCAATTGTTGGTTCCTTTTAGAATGTGTGACACATAGCAATATTCTATCCCACTCAAGATCCTCTGAAAGCCCTCAGCGTGAGTCATTGCAGAAACAGAGAGAAAACTGTTACAAACGGAACCATCGATGGTGGTACAGCAAGACGTGGGTGACACCATGACGCCTCGTGCTGAGTTGGGCAAGGTAATCCATGGAAGGACAGCATGTTGAGAATTTTGCACCCGAGAAGAAAGTCTACCTGAAAGTCAAGCCAGGTTCCAGAAAGTGTGGGGGATGGTGGAACCTGGGATAGAAGCAACAGTATCCAAGATCATAGGTTTGCAGGTAGAAATAGAAAGGAGTGTGGGGGAACCAATATCAACTGAAGGAGAATATGTGGGAGGCACTTCGTATTCTCAGTCAATGACGAAGGAGATTGCCCACTCATTTGATGGCCTACACGGTCACATATAACAGTCACAGGGTTAAGTTCTTTACAAACACATGACCTCATTAGGCTCCGGGAGTCCTTAAAGATTCAGTTCCATGTATTAGCACTGTAATTCTCCAGATGTGGTTAGAGAACTGGGCCAAGGGCCTGCAGCTGCCTAGTGTCGAGCATGATCTGATGCTCACAGCCATGCTCTCACACAGTTAACTCTCTTGGCTCTCAACAGGTGGGACTGGGCTCATGGAAACAGGCCTGGCTTAAAGCAGGCCACTGGAGACCTGCCACGCAGGAGTGGAGACAGAGCCTGTCGAGCAAATGAGAGCTGAGTCCAGGTGAATGGAAGGTCAGGGGACTCTGGGTTTTTGTGGGTATATGTTGCCCTTGGGTCCTCTCAGGACAGAGGGACAGCAAGGGAAAACCCCAACAGTGACCCAGCTGGAGAGTGTCACAGGTGTGGAATGAGACTTTCTTTCCACATTCAACCAGATGTATGTCCATACTGCAAACCTTTATAAGAGAGAGTTCACAATCCAAGGGCATCTGATTTTAATCACACATCAAATATAGGAGGTAGCTCAGAAGCAGGGCTTCATTTAGCTGTGGCTTCAGACACGTTATAATAACCAAGAGAGTTTGAAAGAAGCATCATCATGGATGAGAACCTACTGCATCATATACCAGTCCCCCTACCCTGCTGGCCAAGCTCCTGCTTCAGGCTCTTCCCAGGAAGATCTCTTCTTTCTTTCCACCCTGGACACACCCATCTTCTACCCTAAGCTCTATCCCAAGTTAGGAAGTCATCATTTTCTTCCTAGAGAAAGGTCGCTATCCCACTGTCCCAAAGCTGAAAGGCTGCAGTGTAAGGTCTAAGACATACGTGCCTGGCCAAGATACTTTCTGGAAGAGACCAGTGTGAACCAGAGACACATGAGTCCTTCCCCACTGTTCTCAATGGCTGAGGACCTCTGGACTTCCCATGACACTCAGGAGTAGACCTGATAACTAAGCAAATTAAGACTGAATCTCACACCCCCAGACAGACATAGAGACCCAGAAAAATTCTTATGTAGGAAATATATCCAAGGATGATATAATTCAACTATCTTATGTAGATTAACTGAAGTATTTTCAATTTATCACTCAGATGAAGACTATTTTTCTTACCTTTGTAATTGCTATGAATGACCTTTGCCACCATCAATCATTTACAAATATTAAATTTATAGACTTAAGTATATCTCTACATGTAGAGTCCTTCCCATTGACATCATTCCCTTTCTTTAATGTTCTAATTTCTGATATGAATAAATAATCACAGTTATTCCCAGCAATTCTAAATTAGTCCCTAGAGTTGACAATTTGTCCATTTCTTAGTTTTTGGCATAGAAAAAAGATGTTATTTTGCCCAAAATTTTGTCTTTAGTCAACATCATTTTGAAACATTTTAAGATACAATGAATGAAATTATCATAAAAGCATGTTTCCTGAAATATGCAATAAACATCCTAGACTTAATAAGACCCACCCTATGATCCTATAAATTGAAAACAAATAGAAACAATCCTCAAGTCATAAAAAAGAAACAGACCAAGCTGAAACTGTTTACACTAAATAAAACAAAATAAATTATCTGATGCTGAATGCATTTTCTTGGGAGTGTTGACCTGAACGCTCTCAGCTCCACAAAGAGAACTGTAAGTTATTTTTTATATACATTTGAACTCCTAAGTTTAACCAGATGGGAAATACTTTAACAAGATGATTAAAAAAAAAGAAAACCACTCCATTATGTTTAAGGATTTATTTACTAACCATAAAAATACTATAGATTTGTTTTATTATGTCCAAATATCATTTTTATATCCCAACCTTACATTATCTCTTAAAATTTAATACTTAGTTCAAAATCTTCTTTTGAACATTTCCCCATCTATAAAAAGTTGCATTTAGTGTCAATTTCCAAGTGTGCCACACACATGATCCCGTTCTCTTTTCCTGTCATGATTCCAGCCGTGCTATTGACCTAATGCATTTTTGCCAGCTGTATTCACGTTTTGATTTTTTTTCAATGAAAAGAACATTTTATTTGCTATTAAATGCAAACTCTAAAAGCATAAGATGGGAAATGGAGGGAAAGAAAACCAAGAAATGATTCATCTGCTTTCCTACATTGAAGAGTACTCCAACTCAAAGACCCCCAGACCAAACAAAGCAATCAGAAAAACATCTTCAAATAAATACAAGGGGAGGATGCCAAGAACTTTCTAGAATAAACATTGAGAAACAGCCTGGTATTCCCAGGGAGGTACTGGGTATGTAAGAGTAAGCTTGAAGTCAGATCCTGGAGGGCTTTGAGACGTGGAACAGCCACATTCAGAAAGACACTGGGAATCTTTAAGGATTTTGACAAAACGTCATTTGAATCCTTTTGCGTGAATATCTAAAGTAAAGTGGGTGTGGTGTTATTTCGATCTCTTATCATTTGTTATGATATTTTAATATGTTATGAAAGTGACGTCTGTCTGTTCACAGTTGAGACATGAAGATACAGGGCAATGAAAAACAGGAAAAAGAATCCCTCCTTCTCCCATCACATGTAAGCAGACTTCCCTAGTATCTCGGCCCCTCCCTCCTGCTCATGGGGACATTTCTCACAATTTACTTTCTACTGTGCTTTTAATCCATCTTCATGGAATAATACGTTTTAAGTAGTTTCCCATAATCATACTCCTAGAAAATATGGATATTCATGATAGAATAACGTTCCATCACAAAATTTTGTTTAACTACTCAATTTTGTAGTCAATCATTTGACTACAATTTTCCATGATTATAAATCATGTTACAATAAACAATTTCATACAAAAATTCTTTTATTTATACCTCTGATTATTGCCTCAAGGTAAAACTCTGAAAGTGGAATTGCACAGCAATAACTAGGTTCCATTTTTCATTTACACCGTCTAATTATGCACTGGCTGGTACCAGAGAGAGGCACCAATGTATATCACTAACCATTGTGCCAGCTTTTCAATCACATTCCACCCTCATGACATTCTATAATCCCAGCATTTTGCCGCTTTCGTGGATAAAGGTGATCTGTCTTTGCTGATTTAATGCGGTCATTCTGGTGACTTATCTGTCTTTTGTTCATGCTTCTCCTGAGTGTCATTAATTCTGAACAGTGGCCCACCTTTTAATATTCTACATGCCACAACCAAAGTGTCATCTTTTCCACATGTGTGTTACACTTGTATACCTATGTGTGTGAGTATAAGTGTACTATAGGTGCAGATGTGCACATGTGTGTGCACATGAGCATGCCAAGTACACATACTGAGGTCAGAGAACAACTTGGGGGATTTGGTCTTCTCCTTCTACCAGTGGGCCCTGGGGATTGAACTGAGGTGGACAGGCTTGGTATCGAGCACCTATACCCACTCAGCCATCTCAATGGCCTCACCTTATCTTTTAAGACAGGGTCTTTTCCTGAAGCTGGCACTCACCAATAAGCTGGACCGGCTGGCCAGGAAGCTCTAGGATACCTCCTGTCTCTACTCCCTACACTGGGGTTATAGACCACACTTGGCTTTTTTACATGGATGCTTGGAATCCACACTCAGTTCCTACGCAGCAGGCACTTTAGCCATAGAAGCATCTCCCTAAATCCTCAAAGTGTCATCTGGAGCCTTTCAGTTTCCTCTGTGGTAGTGTATAGAATTTTACATTCTTATGTAGCAAAATTGTATATGTAAATATTATATACTCACATGGTATTGAATTTCATAGTGTTTTCCTTTTCTCTTTTGTGTGAAAAAATGACAGTTACTTTCTGCCTGGTTCTCAGAAGGAAGTATCAGTTTCTCAGGGCTCTATTTACCAACATTTGCTCAGACTTCTAGTACAGGACAAGGCACATCATGAAGCCCTACTTAATATTAGTGAAGAAGAGAAAATAGTAAAATGCCCACAGCCCACAAGATGCCGTTTCACCACCCTCCTTGACCTGTGTGCCCTGGGCTGTGTCTCCGTAGATTCATGGATTTATCAGGGTGAGCTAGGAGGTAGAGGGGAATATATAGCCAAGTGAAGCATTTTGCTGTAATTCTTTATCTACCTCAAACAGAAACTCCCATGCTGGTGAATCTGGAAAAAGACAAAGTCATTTAATGGGTCTCTACACTCTGGTCGCAGGGAATGGACAGTGAGAAACATCTGAAATATCTTCAATTGTGTTTCAGCTCCACAAAGTCTTTTTATGCAGCTTTGACCTCTGCTCTGTGATGCAGAAACTATTCGTAGTCTCAGGTCTCAGTGCTGTGTGCTGACATCATTTTGCACACAAGTCCAGGATGGTGTGTGGAGCCCTGAGGTTGACCCTGGGTGTCTTCCTCAATCACCTCTCCACCTTACTATTTGAGACAGGGTCTTCCACCGAACCTAGAGCTCATCAATTCAATTATTACTGGCTAGCAAGCAAGTCCCAGGAATCCTCCTGTCTCAGCTTCCCTTACCATGTGTTCTGCTTCTTACATGGGTTCTGGAGATCTGAACTCAGGTCTTCAGGGTTACACAGCAAACACTTTGCCATCTGAGCTGTCTCCTCAGCTCACAACATGCTATCGTATATTATGAATACAATGTACAATTCACCACAGGTCTGCATGCATAATTTGGAAGCAGAGGCCAATGCTAACTAATAATGGTACAATGTCTATGTGGTGGCAGATATAAACAAGGCAGGAAATCAATCACCATTGATGTATTAAAATGAATGGTAATTGAATGAAGTTCAGAAAAAGCTTATTCACTTGAATGATTTGGCATTTTGGGGTCATTTAAGAAGGCTCCCATTGGAAGTTTCCATAATGTTCACTATAAAGGAAGTATTTAGTAAGTAAATTAAGCAAATTCACAAGGAGAATCCTTAGATTTTTTAAACTGTGAAAAATAACTTTGTACCCTTCAAGGACTTTAAAAAGCATGTATCTCCATTAAGAGTACTGACAGCTAACTTACGAAGATCTGACCCGTTCCTGAAGGCAGGAGAAAAATGTTCGTGAAAAATAACATTCTCCAAGTCCTAAGTTACTTTATAGCACTAATGACTCTTTTTTGCCTTAATGAAGTTGAAATAATATAATTTGACAGGTGATTTATTCACACAGTGGAATAAAAGACAGAAAAAAAAGAATAAAGCCCACAGTACACTGCGTCTCCTTCCCTCCTGTCTTGTGGATCCAGGGCAGGCCTCCCTGCATCAAGCAGGCAGTGTTAACATCTTGACCACACTTACAGAGATGGTGAGCACATCCAATCACACCTGTAAAGACCTTCATTGTTGGGAGCACAGAGGCCCTTGCACTCACTGACGAGCACTAGGGAAACCAGGAACGTTAAACATGCAGGGTTGTCTTTTCAAAGCAAGAAATACATAACCTGTTTCTCCAGAAGACTGGGAATGGAGGTGGCTAATAGCCTAGGTGACCCCTGCACCATCTGTAGGGCCAGGCCATACCTGGCTCCTCCAGGCTCCACAAGCAGGACTGGAATTTGCCAATTGTCCATATGTGCTCTATGCTTTCTGTATGGCCAGGGGCTCCCCCAGACTCCCACAAGCAGGACTGGAGGTGGCTGATAGCCTAGGTGACCTCTGTGCTATCTGTGTGACCAAGACCCTACCAAATCCTTCCTTAGTACCTTCAGATAACACATGTAGCCTACCTATAGAACCCATCTTCATGGAAGAAGAGACATGTCCTCTGAGAAGAGTTTTGATGTAATTATGTCTCCTTGTGCACACAGGACTGTGTTACACCAGGAAACATTTTTTCCGAATTGTATTATACTTACGAATGCCTAAAATAAACTGTCCAGTGTCAGACTCAAAGTTTGAACCAACGCCATCTACTGAATTGTGTTGAACCAGGTTGCCTTCTTGCCTCACACACATTGTTACTCTGCTGGCCCTGGTGTTTGCAGAGGGCTACCACCACCACCACCACACACACACACACACACACACACACACACACACACACACACTCCTCACATATTAATCTATAACCTATTTTTTCCATTGTAGTTTTGAAATGACTCTAACAAGACATAGAAAACTCTGACTTCTCTCTACCTCATGACTGCATACTACTCCGTTATATGGAATACTATAATGAACCACTTTCTATTAATAAGTATCTTCCAGCGTATCTTCTAGATGCAATACCTGGCAGAGAGACTCTTAAGGAGGCTATTTATTGAGAAAGGCTTTTAAGAGAAAGGAAATTTCTGCCTGATCTCACATGGAGCCCTGGAGCATGCAAGTGCTGCCATACCCAAATTTGACATGGGTGCCGGGGATCCCACATCAGGTCCTGATGCTTGTGCAGGACTGAGTTACCCACTGAGTCATCTCCACAGTCCTCAAAATATTCTTAAAGTCATAGATGCTGTTCACTTTAACGGCATTCATATTTTAGGTCATATTTCCTCAGTCTCCAACACAGCAAAAATTCATTGATGGCTGGTTGTTGTTGTTGCTTTGATTTTTAGGGTTTTATTTTTTTACACCCAAATCTTTAATTCAAATAGAATTTGTTATGCATAAAGAACAAATTAGTAAAATTGCCTTTTCTCCCTCCTGCCTAAAGAGCTCTTCTGGAGAGCTCTTCTGGAGAGCTGCAGTGATGAGCAAAAGAAAGGCTTAAGGTGAGAGGAGTCAGGAGCCAAAGAGACCCATCAGCCAGACTGCCCACCGTCTGCCCCTGCACATCAGAGTGGAAGCCTGAAAAAGCATCAACTTCGAGGAAAACGAAGATCGGACATGTTGCTCAAACAACAACAACAAAACAAACAAACAAACACCAAAGATACAAGCGCCAAAGCAGTTTCTGAAACCAAGCCAGAAGATCTTAAGGAATACTGCAGCATGGAAAATGCTGGAGATGAGAAGGCAACATTACTGAGGAACCCATCCCTAAGAAAGACGCTGAGGAAATAAAAGAGCAGCTGGATGAAGACGCCAAAGAAGATGGAAGGGAAAGAGCAGTGAGAGCAGAAGAAGAAGATGATGAGTGAGGTCAGGAAGAAGGGAAAGGTCTATAGAGGAAGAAGACGACAAAAAAGAGGATGGAGATAAAACAAGGTGAAGACGGAGAGAAGGAGGAAGTGAAAGAGAGAGGAGGTGAAGAGGGGGAAAGAGGGTGGAGATGAAAATCGGAAGAAGACAAAGATGAACCAGAAAAAGATGAAAGGGAAGAAGAAAATGGAAAAAGGCAAACAAGGAAAATAGAGAAGACAGGAAGGAGGACGATGATGAAAAGGAAATGGGGAGAAAAGGAGGAGCTGGAGAGATGGCTCAGCCGGAAGAGCGCTGACTGCCCTTCAGGTGGTCCTCAGTTCAATTCCCAGCACCCACGCTGCAGCTCACAGCTGTCGACAACTCTAGTCCCTTGGGATCTGATGGCCTCTTCTGGGTTCCAGATGTACATGCAGACAAAACACCCACGTGCATAAAATGCACCGATGATAAATACTGAAAGTGAAAAGGAGAGGAGGTGATGGGCGAAGGAAAAGAAAGATGGAAACAAGGAGCAGCTTGGAGAAGAAGCTGAAAACGAAGGAGAAAAAGAGGCATCTCTGGGTACTGCTCAAAACTGCCCTGTGTGACATCACAGCTAGGTAGCATGTACCTTCCTGTTGGAATGTTATTAGAGATAAATATTTTATCAGTTATTTTATAAACAGTGCTTTTCTTTAGCATTATTCAACCTCAGAACATCACCATATGCATCATTAGTTGCAAAATACAAGACAGCATGCTTTTACAAATTTTGTGACTGGAATAGTGTAAAACATAAAAATATATACTTGAGAGTCTGTCTGGCACTGCATTTTGTGTAAGTTATGAATTAAGTCTTTGAGTTTTAGTTTTATTCTTAGACATGATAATTTTTCAAAGTAGAAGGATTTCAAAAGAAGAGTTAGGCTCTCTAGGTTATTCACAAAGGTCAGCCATTTTCATGTCAGGCTGAGTAAGAATTGCCAGTACCAAATACAACAACTATATTAGTAGCTTGGAAAGAATATAAAGCTTCAATTTCATTTTTTTTTTTTTTTGGAGACAGGGTTTCCCTGTGTAACCCTGGCTGTCCTGGAACTCACTCTGTAGACCAGGCTGGCCTTGAACTCACAGAGATCTGCCTGCCTCTGCTTCCTGAGTGTTGGGATTAAAGCAGTGCACCACCACTACTCAGCTTCAATTTCATTTTTCAAAGATATATGACTTTTTTCTGGAAGGCAGTTTTGATTGTAAGTTTTGTTGCAAGTATAATGAAATGGTTTCACAAAGTTTTTTTTAAAAAGAACAAACTATGGATCAAAGTTTCAAACTATTTTTCTAGACAGTATTCTACTGTCCCTCATACTATGCATTCATTAAATCAGTAGTTGTTCATTAAATGAAATTGAGCCCACATGACTAGATGGATTTCTGCAGGTCCTGGGGCACAATTCTAGAATCTCTTCCTTCATAATGACCTGTTCATCTAACTTGGCCTCAGGGCTGGGCAGCTTTCACTGCAGTTGGTCCAGGTTTTAATGTTAATGGGACAGCAATCCCTGACATATCTTCCTTCCACAATTATTCTCACCTGCTCTGGAAGACAACTTTATTTAGACAGTAGAGAAACCTTATTTCTTTAGGCATGACTTTCCATGTACAGATTAATTTAGGAAAAACATATCCTGATAATATTGAGAATCCTCTCCAAGAACAGACATCCATTCAGCTTAACTTTTGTGTTTCCCAACAGTGCTCTGGAGTTATGTCTTTTTTTTTTTTTTTTTTTCCGGAGACAGGGTTTCTCTGTGTAGCTTTGTGCCTTTCCTGGAGCTCACTTGGTAGCCCAGGCTGGCCTCCAACTCACAGAGATCCTCCTGCCTCTGCCTCCCGAGGGCTGGGATTAAAGGCGTGCGCCACCAACACCCAGCTGGAGTTATGTCTTAAACACTTTTGTTACATTTGTTACTGGATACTAGATCTTTTATGTTGCTGATATAAACAGGATCATTCATTATAATTTCAAGCTCATTTTCAATCTCTCTGAATTCTAGAAATAAATTTCTATAAGTAACCTGGATTGGCATTTTGTTGAATCCAAATTTTAAGAGCAATTGTGAAAATGACTCACATGAATATGTAGTTTAGGAAGCAATTGTGTGTGGTGTGTAAAAAAAACAAATTTCAGATGCTGGCATCTTCTCAGTGAGACGTGGACACGACAGGAGTCCTCACGGTTCTCATCCTAGCCAGGAGGAAGTTGTTGCTCTGGGTGTGTGGTGCAGGCCATTCTTGACTCCAAGCTTAAGTGTACAGATCCATTTGTATTTTAAAGAAAGGTATGTAAACTTATGGTCAGGACTATAAACCCACTGGTTGGAAACACTAGATCCTAAGCAAAATAAACATAGACAGAGCTAGGACAAAGCACATAATATAAAATTTCTAAAAGCCAGTAATAAAGAGAAAAATCTTAAAATAACCTATTAAAAAAGGACATATTATGCACCAAGGATCAGATGACTGATATTTCGTTATAAACAACAAAAAATATCTTTCAGTCTTTAAAGTATCAAAGGAACATTTTCAAATTTTTAAATGTAGAAGGCATCTTTCAAAAATGAAGATAAAATAATTATTTTTTTCTGATAACCAAAGATGAGAGAATACATTGCTATCAGATTTGTATAACAATAAGTGCTAAAGAGAGTTCTTTGGGTAGAAATAAAGCATATTTGATGAAAAGTTAGATTACATAGGGAGAAACCGGGTGTTAGGGAAGTTCCCAGGAATCCACAAGGATGACCCCAGCAATAGTGGAGAGGGTCCCTGAACTGGCTTACCCCAGTTCAGTGTATTCAGATTGGTGAATACCCTAACTGTCATCATAGAGCCTTCATCCAGTAACTGATGGAAGCAGATGCAGAGATCCACAGCCAAGCACCAGGCTGAGCTCCAGGAGTCCAGTCAAAGGGAGAGAAGAGGGATTCTATGAGCAAGGAGCATCAAGATCATGATGGGGAAACTTACAGACACAACCAAATCAAACTAGTGGAAACTCATGAACTTTAGACCAACAGCTCTGGAGCCTCCACTGGATTGGACTAGGCCCTCTGCATGAGTGAGACAGTTGTGTAGCTTAATCCTCTTAAGGATCCCCCTGGAAGTAGGATCAAGATCCATCCCTGGTGCATGAGCTGGCTTTTTGGAGTGCACTACCTATGGGGGGGGGGGACACCTTGCACAGCCTTGATGCAGGGGGAGGGACTTGGACTTGCCTCAACTGAATGTACCAGGCTCTGCTGACTCCCCATGGGAAACCTTGCCTTGAGGAGGGGAAGGGAGATGGATTTTTGGGGGGAGACAAAGGGGTGGGAGGAGGGAAGAGAAGGGAATCTGTGGTTGGTATGTAAAATGAATTAAAAAAAACTTAATAAAAAATCACTCAAACAAAGAAAATTTAGATTACACTGAAGAATGAAGGATAGTAGAAAATGGTAAACACAAATGTATCCTTTTCTCAATGATAACTTTAAATATAATTGACTGCTTAGCCAAAAAATTGCAATGCACTATGGGGTTTGTAGCCTATATTAGATAGATAGCAATAACAACCCAGAGGCAAGGAGGAGGTAGAAGAGGCATATGTATATAAATTGTCACATTATGTTTAGAGTGACATAATGTTATTTGAAGAATGCATATTCTTAGTTGAAGGTAAATGTAATGGGCTTTAAAATGTATGTTACAAATGCTACATTAGCAACCACAAATATACTAGCAGAATGTGTAGCAAACACAGAGGACAGAATCATTAAAAGTCAGATAATGTAAAAGAGAGAAAAAAACTTAGATTTCCAAACAGAAACAAAGATAATAGATTTCCACCACCAAACTGATAATCGCAATAAACACTGACCATCTAAATATCACAATGAAGAGACAGGATGCTCTATTGGGTTACAAAAAGCCGGAATTATGAAATCACTCAGTGCTGTTCACATACACACAAAAAATAATACAATAAATTTAAAAACCAAAGATGCCAAAAAAACGCCTGGATTTTGTGAGGAGGATGTTAGGGGGAATCAAGGAGGAGCTGGAGGGGACTTGGGGATGAAGATGATTGAAATACATTTTGTGTGTGTAAAATTCTCAAAAAAGAAATTTCAATACTATATTAGAAAAACTACAGAGACATTAAAAGTGAAATAATGGAAAATTTTGTCAACTGAAAACACTACAGGAGGCTGAAACAGTTTGTCACCCAGGATCCATGAGCCACAGAGTTAATAGTTAAAAAATTCAAGGTGAAGGGGGAGTGGTGGTGATGTACGCCTTTAATCCCAGCACTTGGGAGGCAGTGGTAGGCAGATCTCTGTAAGTTTGAGGACAGCCTGCTCTACAGAGCAAGTTCCAGAACAGCCAAGATTGTTGCACGAAGGGACCCTGTCTCAAAAAACAAACAAACAAACAACCACAAATTTGAGGTGAGTTAAAAATCACAAGAGATGAGGAGAGAGTTTCTGCTTCCTACCCAGTCACACAGTGATTCAAGCTCGCTCTCACTTGCTCTGCTCATGCTGACAGATTAGGGTTATCTGCAGAACACAGAAGTACTGTAAGTACATTTACATGTGTGTGTAAATCAGATGTGCAACACTCACACACCTGAGGCCGGAGTGCTTGGGGACAATTTATATACTGTACATTGTTGTGTTTATGCTTTGATACCTGCCAATTGCAAGCCAGTTGCAATTTTTTCCACTATCCCTTCAATTTTTCCACTCTCTGCATCTACAGGATTTACCAGGCCTCTCCTGGAGGCCCTTCAGAACCATTTTCATAGCCTTTGTTCTGAGGCATACACATCCATTCTTCATGATGAGAAGGGGCTAGTATGCATATGTACAGAGGGGCATATTTACTGTCTCAGAACATATAACAATATCAAACTGGGGTCTTGCTTCACTTCATAATGGTACAGAATGAGGCCATAACTCATAAGCCATTCCCATGAGTGCTGTGTGCACACTCTGGAAGACAGCTCTTAAGATTTACATCACCATAAGCTATACATATTTACTTATTTGGAGCATTTAATTGTAGGCACCCATGTATCTTAGGTTGGCTTATTTTTTAAAATGGTTTTAGATTGATTTTACTTTATGTGTATGGGTGTTTTCCCTGCATGTATACATATGTACCATGTGGGTGCCTATTGCCTGTGGAGATCAGAGGAGGATGCTGGGTCCTCTGGCTGTTGTGAACAACCACATGGGTACAGGGAACTGAACCTGGATCTTCTGAAAGAGTAGTAAGCACTCAACCTCTCTGAGCCATTACTCCAGCCCCTTGGGTTAGTTTCAAACTTTGATTTGGTTTAAAAGGAAAAAACTCAACATGTGCATAAGAGATAAATTACTGTTGGGTATTTGTTACAGATTATGAGCCTTGACTATTCTTCCTGGTTATGGAATATTAAGCTACACCAACTAAGAGAATGTAAAATGTCATTTCCAAACTGTAAACTGTTTGAAAGCTAACTAGATCTTTTGAGATTGAGAGGTACAAATTTGAAATGGTTCAGATAAGCCCTTGGAAAATCCAAGAGGAGTTGCAACCATTTTTATTCAACATCCATGAGCAAAAAAACCTTTTTGTTCTAACTTCAGAATTACATGAAGATACATTTTAATATTTTCAAGGTATGTTTGCCTGTATCTGATCTCTTTTAGGGTGCTTTACTATTAGAGATTTTGAAAGCATACACTTATAAGTGGTGAGACTTTTTAAAAAGTCACCTTGGTCATAATCCAAGGCAGGGTGATACACCAGTTAGCAGCAGCAGGCAAGGACAGCATCCTGAAAGTGGGGACAGGCAGTCCTGCTGACATGGGGATGACCTGGAGCATCCACACGATGGACGGTCCCAGGCTGAAGCATCAGGCTTGCTGGGGTAAGACTGAACGTTCTCACTCCTGCGGTCGGTACTCGCAGAGAAGGCTCTTTCCAGGACAGGCCTGGCCTCCTCCCAGCCCTCCACTATTCTTCTTGTGAACTCCAGGAGGGAAGTGGGACGGACTGAACCTGCACTAATGTTCTCAAAGTGGAGAGCCCCCAGAGAACACATGACTAATCCACTCCTCCAGGGACAAGCTCAGTACCCACAGAGGATCCAGGAGGCTTGAGACCCACAGGGCAAAGCCTTCCTGTACTGGGATTTAACAGCTCGTGTGAATATCACACTGAACTATGGATCTTAGCCTTTCATGTCCCTAAAGGTGAAATTTCTGTTCTCTCGCCTATTAATGCTTATGTCTTGTTTTCATGATTTTGAGAACTCTAGCAAATCATGGGAGTACTGTTTGCTGTACCCTCCTCGGGACCCTGTTATACTGTGCTGTGCCCTTCTCGGGACCCTGGTATACTGTTTGCTGTACCCTCCTTAGGACACTGGTGTACTGTGCCCTCAACAAGGCTTTCTAGAAGGTTTTTCTGTCCTTCTGACCAGATGGAAACTTGAGGAAGCATTGCAGTGAACTCCTGTACTGTTCACCATCATTAGTCTTCTCTTGCAAATGTGATTCTGCAGTGTCTACATCCTCCCTCAGGGAGGGGGGGACTGGTGGTGGGTGTATAGAAAACTACAGCATCATAGTCAGTGTTATATCACTTGCTATGAAGAGACACCATGACCACAGCAACTCATATAAAAGAAAGGAGTTAACTGGGGCTTGCTCACAGTTTCAGAGGTTTAGTTCATTATCCTCACAGTGGGGAGTGTGAGGGCACACCGGCAGACAAGGTTTTAGAGAAGTGGCTGAGAGTTCTACATCTGAATCCACAGGCAGCAGGAAGAGAGAGACACTGGGCCTGGCTTGGGCTCTTGAAACCTCCAGGCCCACCTCCAAGGACACACTTCCTCCAACAAGGCCACACCCACTCCAACAAGACCACACCTGCTCCAACAAGGCCACACCTTCTAACCCTTTCAAATAGTGCCTCTCCTTGTGACCTAGCATTCAAATCTCTGAGCCATAGAGGTCATTCTCATTCAAACCACCACATACAGGATCCTCAAAGATGACCATATCGACAGGAGTCTCAAGAGCTCATGAGCAATGATTACAGCCAAATACACTTGCACAAAGGATCATAAAGGCTATAACACAGTGTACCTTTCCTCTGAGCTTCAACTTTTTCTTATCTTTTCTTTGGTACCAAATTTCTTGGCAGCTTAATAAATCAGAGCATTTATTTGCCTTTCACCCATACCATAAATATTTATTAGCATCTACACTCCAGAAAGTATATCTTGGCCCCTATTTTAGGATTAATATTGCTGCTCTATTTCAATGGAGTCAAAATTACACTATCTCAAACAGGGGGTGCAAGAGAACACTCATCATTCCAGTGGAGCTATTTCAGGATCATGTTTCCAGCCACATGGATGGCTACTGTGGCCTTTCCACAGATACATCTAAGAAGCTCTTTCCAACTTTTTTGAAGAACTATTTTGAAGGACCAGATCATTGTCTGTTTCTGATTCTAACCTTGTAAGACCTTGGACTCTGAGCTGCAGCAAGGCTCTGTGTGCCAGCCTATGAAGCCCCCACCTCCCAGGTCAACACTCTTCAAAGTTTGGCCTGGGGACCAGCACCAGACTACTGTTCATCAACTACAAGATCTGAACAGAAATGAAGAATCCATGTTCATCAAGTTTTGTAGCAAGTTAAACAGAACCTGGGGTGTAATTTATTTAAAATAACACTCACCACTTTAAGTGTATAGTTCAATTAATTTTGACAAGTATATGCAAATGGCAAATGTATATAACCACAGGGTTTCCATTGCAGTCAAAACAGAGACCACCTCCATCCTGATGTAACTCCCTCCTCCTTTGCAGGCTGGGAACAACCTTGAACTCAGGTAATCACTGGTCCTCTTCCTATCTATGTACTCCTCCCTTTCTAGGAATATAGACAGGTAGATCATGTAGACCAGAGTCTTTAGGGCTCAGCTTCTCTACTTTAAGATTACTCCAGGATTTGTGTGAATCAGTAAGTTGTTTTTTGTTTTTGTTTTTTTTTTTAGCACATTGTTGGGGATTGTGCCCAAGGCCTCACATGTGCTAGGTAAGTGCTCCATCACTAAACCATAACCCTGGGACTTCTTTTTATTACTAAGTATTATCCTGGGTAGACCATCATTCACTTATTCACTCACCTGCTACTGGGTGTTTGGATTGTTAACAGTTCAGGGCTCTTGGGAATTAAGTTGCTTCGAGCACATACATACAATTCTTTGAATGTTTATAGATTCCATTTCTCAGATAAGGTATTGTTAGATCCTATGTTAGATACACATTTATCTCCTTTTTATTAATCCGGCAAAATAAGCTATGTCTATTTAATAGTAGAAGCTTATGCATTTATTTTTGTGTAACTTTAAAATAGTAAAGCAAATCATTTGTGAGGAATATTGGTCAGATAGTCTGTTAAATTTGTATAATTCATTTTTATTGTATTTCACTCAAACATTGGCTGTCACAAATGGGACAACTTTGTCAAACATACACACATACACACACACACACACACACACACACACACACACACACACACACCCCAAAACTCAGGAACCGTTATGGAAGAGGAGGCAGAAAGGTTGTAAGAACCAGAGGTCAAGAAGGACTGGAAGGAATTGGTGTCTTTTGGACATGACAGGGCCACTACACTCATGGTCTTATAGCAACTGTGGTTGCCTGCAGAAGACTTCCACAAGATCAAGCCAGTCAGCACTCTAACACGGAAGGAGAAGGGAGTTCATGAGCCTCCACCCCTAACTGGGGGCTATTGATGGATGATGGCTTCTGGGGGAGAGAGGGTCCATTTTCTTTAAGGGTGTAGCCCATTGGACTGACCATGCTCTAGTAGATGGACACATACTCATGAGTATATAAAGTGTATCAACTGGATTCAGTGGGTCACTAATTAATAAAAGTTGTGAGGGATGGGAAGATCTGGGAAGAGGTAGGGTGAGGAGTTGGAGTGAACATTATCAAAACACATTGTACAAAGTTATTGAATTAGTAAACACTATTGTACATGTATATGTATATAAAACAGTGGCTGTGAGAGATTCACAGTGTTTCATGAACTGATTACTCACCCCAGATAGTTTGAAACCCTTTGCTCTGGCTGACAACTCTCTCTTGCCTTCGTACCTGTTAAGTCTCAGATTAGAGATGCCAGTGAGTTTTATACCTAAAAATAGAGCCAAAACCTCCTTGCTTCAAACATTGAGCCATTCCTACAGACCAACATATAGTCAGGGTTTCTGGAGCAAGGCCTAAACACTGGCACCTCAAACTTCTGCAGTGTACAATCAGAGAAGAGAGCCAACACCCCAAAAAATTCAGGGAAAGATGTTCCTGAAGGTCTATCAGCTCTGAGGTGATCTGGGGCTACGAAAAATTATTGGTTCAGAAGAGAGAAGAGCCTAGTGTAAGAAAGGATTCCTCTCTACAAAGAGCTTGGCAGCAAACAGCATCTTGGCTTGCCTTCAATTCATTAGGCTAGGAGATGCTAATGAGTCTCCTTTGCGCAAGTCAAGATGCCAGTGAGAAAGTTTAGGCCACTCTAATATCTGCTCACATTACCAAGCATTTGTGTGCTTTGGGCCCTAAAATAAGCACTTTACATGCAGTATAATACTCCTCTTTGTCTGTGGGTTTACTTTCTCTGGTCTCAGTCATGCTAGGTCAACCATAGTCCAAAAATATTATTACAGTTCAATGATGAATTAAGCTACTTGGAGGAAGACAGACCACATGCACACAACTTTCACCTCAATACATTGCTATAATAATTCAACTCTGCACTGTTGTTTATTTCATGCAACACATAATTTATAAGTTTAACTTTATTACCAATACGTATATGTTGAGGAAAACAGATAGACTGGGTTCTATGGTATCTACAGTTTCAGGGATCCACAGGGCGGTGGTGTTAGAATGTGTCACTATCTCATCACAACTGACACCATGCCCATTTATATTTGCAGACATTGACTTGGGGAGCAACAAGTCACTGACCCAAAGCCACACTCCTCACCGTGGGAGGAAGAACATGAACGCCAGTGGGCCTGGTGCTGCTGTAACAGACTCAACACACAGCTACCTGGCTCCAACCTCTACCTCTATCTTCCTGTGACCTTATCGTCCAGGTCTCTGTGTCTCAAATCTCTTTCTCTCTCTGCTGCCTTCTAATAAAGGACAGCTGACATGAATTTAGAGTTCCCCTTAAGTGACACATTATCTCATCTTCATATCTTTGCTGTTCAACCCACTACAGGAAGGAAACTCGGAGACAAAGACAAAAAGTCAGAGATGAGGGAGGGACATAGCATGGTGATAATACGTCTCCAGTTAGTGCAGAATACAAAATGGTACTGGGCCATTGGGTCCAGAGAATATGACACAGAATTTTAAAAAAATGATCAATTGTCCTAAAAAAATCCCTACATGTGAGCTGCTGTGCTAGCTGAACCCAATCTCAGGTCTGTAACTAAGAAGTCATTTGACAATGGGCAAGACTTTCTCTGGGCCTGAATCATTATGTGCAGGGGGAAAAAGCAGCAATTATGAGTTAAAATATGAGTAAGCCCATTCCTGCAGTAATATTTCATGATTCTATTCATCTAAAGGCCAAACATGCTATGGATAAATGGTTCTGTAAGAAGCATGCTTTCAGCAGAAGACATCATGACTGGGTTATCTACGGAACTGTGTACAAGGCTATTTTTTTCCAAGCGTGAGCAAGGCAAAGTGATCCAGAAACATCAGCACAGCAAATATTGTGGGAAATGTCACCACTGACACCATTATAATGGTTAACATGCCAGTCACTAGAGCTTACAGACTGTGTTGAGTGACATTAAGCTGCCAGGCTGTATTATCAATCAGTGTGCTCTTTGGGATGTTCTCAGCCAGGGCACATGGCACAGACAATGGCCCCTGATTGCCTTGGATAGTACGAGACAATGAAGTCAGGTCAGATTATTTTGTGTTATTGACCATAAAGGTTTTCCTTTTTAAAATTAAACTCGTTTCCATATAATATCTTTTGATCTTATTTTCCCTCCTCTCCAAATTCCTCTAGGATCCTCCCCACTTCCCTACCCACCCGATTCGTGTGTACTCTTTCTCTTTCTCTATTTCTCTCTTTCAAAAAAAACCTACAAAACAAATTAAAAAAAACCCTAGTAAGATAAAAAAAAAAAAAACACCAGAACAAAACAAAAGTTACACACACACACACAAAATGGAGTTTGTATTGACTAACAACTCCTTGGCATTGAGGCCTGCCCTGCGATGTAGTTGATACAGCCAGTGACACTCCATTGGAAAAAAAGTGCTTTTCCCTTTACCAGGGGGTATCAATTACAAATAACTTCCGGGTTAACTGTGGGAGCCTCTGTCCACTCCCCTCTCTCCGTGCTGGGACACCACCCAGCTTGAACTTGTGCAGGTCTTGTGTGTGCTGCCACAGTCTCTGTGAGTTCACAAGTGCCAGTCCAGTGGTGTCTGGAGGACGCTGGTTCTTTGTAGTCATCCATCACCTCTGGCTCTCACAATCTCTCTGCCTCCTTTTCTGCATAGGCCCCTAAGGGAGGGGTTTGATGAGGACATCCCATGAGGACTGAAAATGCCCAAAAGTGTCTCATTCTCTGCACATTGTCCAATTGTGGGTCTCTGTGTTAATTCCCATCTACTACAAGAAGCTTCTCTGGTGAGGGCTGGGAGAGGCAGTGACCTATGCAGAGAGCAATATGTCATTAGAAGTCTTCTTATTTCTATGTTCCTTTAACAGAATAATAATAGTAGACTTTCCCCTAGGCCTATGACCTACCTAATCTCAGATTCTTGGTCTGGTTAACTGTTTGGGGTAGGGGTTCCATCCTATGGAGTGGGCTCAAATCCGATATAAAAAAAGAAAAATGTTCAGTTACTCTCCTAACATTTGTGACACTAGTACACCAGTTTATCTTGTAGGCGGGTCACTCTTGGAGGTCTCACAATTTGTAGTTGAATGGCATTCCCTTTCCCCTCTGGTAGCACGCAGAGTTCCTTCCAGTGCCATGAACACTAATCAGCAGAGGTGAAGCTTCTAGTTGGGCCTGAGTTCAGTTTCTCCATGTTTGATGACATAAGTAAGTGCTGTCTTCAGCAAAAGGGCCATACCATCAGGTTACGGAGAGCAACCAACAGCCGTAGCAACAGCCTGTGATGTTTGGGGCTTCCTCTGGACCCTTTTGGCCAATGATTAAATATGATTCCATATATTTCTGGCACAGGAACTTTTATTTGGTGTCTTAGTTGAGTTTCTGTTGCTCTGAAGAGACACTTAGGACTACAGCAACTCTTATAAAGGAAAACATTTCATTGGGGGTTGACTTACAATTCAGAGGTTTAGTTCAATGTCATCATAGCAGGAAGCATGGTGGTATGCAGGCAGACATGGTGCTGGGGGTAGCTGAGAGTTCTACATCTGGATCCAAAGGCAGCAGGAAGAGAGAGTGACACTGGGCCTGGCTTGAGCATCTGAAACCTCAAAGCCCACCCCCAATGACACACTTCCTCCAATATGGCCACACCTCCTAAGAGTGCCATTCCTTATGAGCCTATGGGGGCCATTTTCATTCAAACTACCATGCTTGGTGATATAAGATGTCTAGCTGAAGCATTGTCTTCCCAATTATTCATTGATCCTATTTAGGTTCCTTTCATATATGTATATATTTTGGGAAGCTTCTGTAGTACTAGGTTTCCACATGGTTTTTCAGAAGGCCTCTAATGTTAATTTTTTTATACTTAATTTGTGTGTGTGTGTGTGTGTGTGTACATACATATAAGGAAGCGATGTGTATATGCCACAACCCTCATGTGGAAGTCAGAGGACAATTTGCACGTGTTGATTCTCTCCATTCCAGTGTGGGTCCCAGGGATCAAACTGAGGCCATAGCTCACTGGCCCATCATCTTAAATTTTTTCACTTTGGAAAATGACCATGAAGTATTACTGTGATGCTTTGTCACTCAGCCCAATGGTTTTAAATGACATATAAATGACAAAGCGGGGTACTATCTCTTCCTGGTAGAAATCCAGAATCACCTGGATTCTCCAAGCAGGTTTCCTTTGGGATGGAGAGAAGGGTGTTGAATAACTTAACTTGGACACCTCCAGACTCTACAGTCTTCTCAGCATTCCCCACAAAGTCAGTACCATCTGATGCACAATGACTTGGAATGAGGCATAGAACTGAGATTTAGTATAGTTAGTGGTGTTTTTTTTTAACTATCTGCCTATTACACCTGAAAATTCTCAGCTCCACAATTCAAGTCTCAACCTAGCTCATCTACATTTTCTGTGAAAAATTAAGAGTGTTACAGAAAACAACAACAACAACAACACCAAAAACTACTCTGCTCTAGCCAATGCCTTTTGTCATATTTATCCCTAGGTTTGCCCTTGTTCACCTTGTCCTTTCAATGAGGCGTTCCTACCGGACCTGTGCCGTCTGCCAGCAGGAACTGTGTTTGTCTCATCTACACATCCCCTTGTGCCACCAGGCTTAGTGCAGTGCCTGTCACGGCTTACAGCCTGTGAACTCTCACGGCCATCCGAATTGCATTGTTAAGTGAGGCTAACACTAGCTTATCATAAGCATTAAATGGTAGAAAAATACTCAATAAGGGCTGGTGAGATGGCTCAGTGGGTAAAGCCCTTGCTGGACAAGCCTCACAACTTGAGTTTGACCCCTGAAACCCACAGGAAGGTGCAGAGAGAGACTCAACACCATAAAATTTTACTCTGACTCCCACTGTGGCACGTGCCCCTCCCTCATACATGCATACGATGCACACACTTCCACACACAATACATTAAATTAAATTAATGAGTGAATAAACAAAGAGTACATAAACACAGATAATAAGTGAGAACTATTGAACCTAACTCTGTTAGAAATTAGCGAAATTTTTCTCTCCTATCTGATGAACTATCACAAAGCTATGAAGATGACATTTTGAAAATGTTCAGATGTAATACAGGTGGTATATCATATATTATACTTTATCCATTTTGCACACAGCACTAACTGGGCTCCTCTTGTGGCCATTGTTGTGCCCTCAAAGAACTCGTGGCCCAATAGAAGAGAAGCAATGGATGAATTACAACAGGAAGCAATGTTTTCAATAGTGCCTTCAGCATGCATATCTTGAAAGGTGACAGTCTGCAAAGGTTAAGGTAATAACCAAACTGACACATATTTACCATTTTTAAATTGCGGTTATATACGTATACAGTTATTATTGATTTGAAACATAATTAACATTATCTATGTACAACACTGAAAAATAAAGATCTCTATTTTTCTTATATCTTTTCTTTTTTTTTATTATCTCAGCATAGGTGTCTGAACTTGAATTAGAACTAGGGACCCAAACTGGACTTAGGCAGTTTATAAAGAAAGACAGGGAGAGGGAGAGAGGGAGGGAGGGAGGGAGGGAGGGAGGGAGGGAAGGAGGGAGGGAGGGAGGGAAGAAGTAAGTTGTGAGGGGATGGGAGTTAGAGGTGATCAGGGAAGGGTAGGATGAATATGATCAACATACATTGTATGCTTGGATTAAACACTCAAGTAATTAATAAAATGTTGCCGTTTAAAATTAATTTTTAAAAGAGAATCTAGGGAACCTATGAGCTAGGGTAATAAAAGGAGAAACCCATTTACTCTCACTAAACTCTGACTGAAATCCAGCATTTCTTCGAATGTAGACAACAAAACACGGTGAGATCGGCAGCAGCCGTGACTTTGTCACCAACAGACTTCACGGGTACTCACGCTATTACGTTGTTTGCAGCTGCATTGAAACAGCTGTGACGAACATCGCGGCTTTCAAATGGGTGTTTAAGCCATTGTCGTATCTGAGTTTAGTTCAGAAATAAAAAGTACATCATTTGCAAGACCACAAATTGATGCTTAGAATATTTAGATGTAATTACTTAGTGTGTGTGTGTGTGTGTGTGTGTGTGTGTGTGTGTGTGTGTGTGTGTAGTCAGAGGACAACTTTGAAGCCCTGGGGATTGGATTTGCATCATCAGCCTTGGTGACAAGCGCCTTTACCCACTGACCCATCTCACCAGCCCAGAACTATATAATTTATAGAACATTTTTAAGGAGTCTATAGGCCTTGCCAGATTACAGGAGAGAGTCATAGCTCACCAAAGTCTGACTCTTGTTCTGCGTCCTGATAGTAGCTGTTTTCAACTGTGTGGTTGAGGTCTTTCTCCAAGGTGACATTCAAAGACAGGAGCATTGGGACTCAGTTATATGTGGAGCACCCACCTGAGTCCTGAGCAGGACCACACCTGCTGTGCAGCCACGTGTGGGAAGTACAGAAGATGCTGCATGTTTCTGCATCCCTTGTGGCCACCCTGCTCTGTGCTCTTGAATCTGGGCATGTCTCTGCGTGTGCCTGGGTGTCACCACTGGCGAATGCAGTTCAAATTTAACCTGCATGATTTGAATAGAAACCAAACCATACACATTCTGACGGGAGGAAGCAGCTGGGCAAAGCCAGGTGTAACAGCAGCACTCAAGAATCTTGGTGGACTGCAAAGCAAATGTGAATCACTCATAACTGACTAGCTCCCAGAATAAATGTCAATGAAATATAAAATAGCATTAGCATGTAGGGGAGTTGAAAATGGTTCCTCTTCTTGCATGAATTTGCATAGATTAGATTATTATTCCTGGTGAAGGGCAAAGCTTGTATCTACAGCATGGAAGAGAATACAGTCGTCCAGCTAATTCAGGAACTAAACCCTTCATAGGGCTTCTTGATGAACAAACAGGCAGACCCTGTCATCCCAGCTGTCCATTAATGTCTTTTCTTTGCTCCTTTCAATTATGAAGTGGCTATCTTTCTTTTAATTGAAAAAAAACTTTTTTAAAAAATATAATATATTCTAATCATGATTTCCCTTTCCTGGACTCCTCCCAGATTCTTCCTACCTCCCCCCACCCACCCAACTCCATGCCCCTTCTTTCTTTAGAAAGCAAACAAACAGACAAACAAACTAAAATAACAAATCAGGATAAAAAAAAAAAGAACACAAGAAACACACACAAAAAAATCAGAAACTATAACATACAAGAAAAAGACCAGTAAGACCAAAAATGCCCAACTAAAGCAATATGAATAAAAAGTCTACAAAAATACCATTGAGTTTGTTTTGTGTTGGCCATCTACTGCTGGGCATGGAGCCTACCATTAAGTGTTGCTAATATACTCCATTGGAGAAAACTAATTTTTCCTTTGCCAGTGGGTATCAATTACAGATAGCTTCTGGGTTAGGGATGGGAACCTGTGTCCCCTTCCCCTTCCCAGTGCTGGAACTCCAACTTATACAGGCCCTGTGTATGCTGCCACAGTCTTTGTGAGTTCATCAGTCCTGTTATGTCTGAAAGCCGTTGTTTCCTGAAGTCATCCATCCCCTTCTTCCTACAATCTTTCTGCCTCCTCTTCTGCGTAGTTCCCTGAGCCCGGGGAGGGGGACTCTGAGGAAGACATCTCACTTAGGATTGAGTGTTGCAAATCTCTGAGTCTCTGCATAGTGCTCAGTTGTGCGTCTCTGCGTTAGTTCCCGTCTACTGCGAGAGGAAGTGAAACAACCATCTTTCATGCTTTCTTCTCTCTCACAGGTTATGGCTCCAAAATCAACACTCAAGACAAAGCCCTTCCCAGCCACAATTTGGCAATGTCTGAGCTGGAATGCTTATGAGATGAAGCACCAAGAGGAAAACTAATACAGCTCCTGACAGAGACCCGGTCCCCAGAGACACACCACTTGGAGAGACTTCGGGCACACAGAGACTTATTCTTTTAAAACACATTTTTAATTTTAATTAACGCGTAACTATTGTGTGTATCCAAGGGATAACTAGATGACATTGAAATACATATCTGCATTATGTAATGTCAGAATAGGGTGGGGCATGGAGATTTCTAGCAGGATCTTACAAAGGTGAGGATCTACTTGGGCAGACACAAGTCTGCCATTGTCATACTGTATTTCTTAGAGAACTTCCCCCAAAGATGGGTTGAAAGCTTTCCATGTTGAACCTTATCCTGAGATAAACTAAATTTCAAAGCACACATGCTATTACTTACTGTTGGTTTTTTTTTAAAGTATTGATTTCCAGCCATCTATGGCTCACCATCCATTAAACTTATCAAGCCAAAAACATCAGCAGTGAAATTAAATTTTGGCTTACCTCTGTAACAGTTGGGTGAACAATGATTTCCTCTTCCTAGAGCTTTAATTTCCTCTCTCTGTACCTTGTCTTTGCTGGACACTGGCAAAGGCCCATTGATCGCCTCTCCTAGATAAGTTGTATGTCCCGAGAAATGGCATCTATTTGAAAATCTTAGTGATTATAAATGAGACTTAATGTTCTTATCAGCTCCTTGTCCTTGAGTGCAATGCATGATGAACAATGGGGATGGCAACCGAGTGATGATAATCTCAATCCATTCTGAAATGAAATAGGAATGGTCTTCATGTTGGAAGGGGAATGAACACTAAGAGTGGGATACTGTCTGGACATTGTTTGGGGAATGAGGTTTGTTATAAGCACTAAGCCCAATGACCTAACCTCTTATGTACAAAGCCCTCCAGTGACCCTTGCCAAGACTTCATTTGCTCTACAGTCATTTCACATTCTACTTTCAGTGAGGGACATAGTAAAGAAATTGCTATAAAGCCTGCATGTGTACTGTTTGTGAGAATCAGTACACACACAAGAGAGAATTGTCTCGCAAGTTTTAGTACTAAGAAAATCTGTTTTCTCCTTAGTGACCGGCTTGGTTTTGTCATGAGACATTGTAAACCACGTCACCAGTGGTTTCCCCTTCCCTGTTCAGTCCCTAATAACCTTGGAGCAAAATCTACAGCCTGTCTTTATCTGCTGAGAACAATGTCACACCAGTTTACTGTATACTAATCTTGCTTGGCTTTAATTTATATTCCAAACCCAATTTCCCCTCTGCCTTGATGTTATCATTCTTTTCTTTTGATCCGACATATTGCTTATTTTAATCATCCCAACCCCTGTGCAAAACAGAACAATTTCTACTGAGTTTTTCTGTTAGCATTGTAAATACTGAGGGTGTGTGCTAAAGTTATGGGGCTTAAGATATGAAAGACCTCTTTTTGAAAACATGGGACGAGGTTAATCCCATTCTTGGCATGGCAGAAAGTCAATTGTATGTTAAAGCTCTCCATGATGCTGGTGCTAGCATAATGTCATCTAAGAGCTCAACAATCCAGAGATCTCTAAATCAGTCCTGTAAAGCTGCAGAGTAAGGAGTCTCTTGACCAATAAATGTACCTGTTCCTGTCTATCCACTGGAAACTTGTTCATCATTCCGTCTCCTTCATCCACTGCATCACTTCCTTTCATAAGAAATCATTGTATTCAAGTCTTTGTCACGAACAAGAGAAATCTCCACTCATCTTACATAGCCTTCCTTCTGCTGCTCATTACCTTCACTTTCAAAATCAGATTTCTAGAAAAGCCTCTATGGTCCTCACTTTGCCCATCTCTTCCTCCTGTTCTCCTGTTGCTCCTCTGAAATGTTTTTGTCAGAGACAACCAGGCTGTAATACCATTGTCACCCATCAGCACACACCCTTACTTACCACTCACACATTACACATGCGCACTACACATGTACCTATTTAACTCCTCCCTCTGAAGGGCTCGTCTCTGTAAACTCCTCTGCATTTTTAAATACTCCCTTCCTTGAGACTCTGAGACGTCACTCTGTCTTGACATCTTTCCACCTCTTTCTCTGTCACCCTAACTTTACATGTCCATCATCCTTTACCTGTACTTAAACTGCTGGTTCTTTGAGGGGATTATTTTTTCAGGTGCCTCTTCTCAATTTTCACAATCCGTACCTGTTCTGTCTTAAATGCCAATCAAACAGCCAAGTACCTACCACTTCTCCTGAGTCTATTTGAAATGTCTTAGTGATTATAAATGGATGTGAAGTACCGCAGATCTTAACAATTATAACAAAACACCAGAGGGGCCTCTGGCTCAGCAGGTGCAAAGCTGAGTTCCTTGTCTTCCATGTCAATGTGTTCTTCGTTCAGTCCTTCTTAATGAAGGACCCTCCTTCACCATCTCTCACCATCACCCCAATGGTCTTTTCCTTGCCCCAGCTGGCTTCCATCACCAGCTGTGCATCCTGATAAAGCAGACAAACAGTAATTGCATTGGCTTTTCTTTGTTTTCTCGGCACAGCATGGTCTTAAATAGATGTCTTGAAGTGAATCGAGATAAAGCTACCTGATTGCTTAAGTGGTGTCAATGATAAAGCAGAGAGAGCAGAGAGGGAGGTATCTCTTTACCTCTCTTAGGGACATGAGGCTAATCATTCCTAAAGCAAAGCATGGTGGGACACTGGCAGTTTTCCCCAGTTCAACTCCATTAACATTAATTCATGGAAATTCCTTCTAAAGGTTACAAAGAAGGTCATGTGTCTCGATGCTGGGTGTTGAAAATGTTCACCTTTGTCTCTTCTGGATATTTCTTCAAGAAATGTAGAGTGGTGGGCTGTTCTAAGAGCTGTTAGGATAGCACTTACTGAGATTCTTTCACCATGCTTCTAGAACTTTCTTCAGACGCAGTAAAAATGTGGAGAGTCCTCCCAGGGAGGCAAGACACACAGAAGAGTTTAAGAGTCTAAGTGGAAAATTGGCATGAAGAATTCTCACTGTGTCTGAGTAGGCCTAGGAGAGAGCCTGACTGAGCAAAGCCTGGTAGTGAGATGTGGTCAAAAAGTGAAAAGGCACTAAAAACAATGAACACAATATCAATGATGGCCAAGCAGAGAACGGGGAACACTTTACTAATTTAGAAATTTTCTCATTTTTGGAGTGCTCGATTAGCATCTAGCTACTGATATAAAGGCATTCAAATTGGTAATTGACTTAATGTCTACTGATAGAAAGACCTACACATATCTTTCAAAAGAAAATTCAAGCACCTTGGTGTCTTTTAACTACAAGTAACACACAAGGTGTTTAAAAAACTCTGGGCTCACATTATTCCATTAAATTTAAACAGTAATTCTATTTGGAGTAGAAAATAGATTTCCCCCCAATTTCTCTCATTCAAATATTTCAGTCATATTTTCATATATATTTATACATACTGAGCATGACTACAGTTTAGTGGTAAAATACTTCCCTAGCATGTGTAAGGCCCTGGACTCAATCTCCATCACCATAAAATATATATGACTATATATGAACAAGACAGGCACAGAGCAAAGCCAACGTGGAATAGGAAGTAGACAAGGTTTTCCTATGAGATATTGCCCATCTATTTAAATACATTCTTGCCACCCCCTTACATGAAGGGAATACATTCTAACCACCCCTTACATGAAGGGACTACATTCTTGCCACCCCCTTACATGAAGGGAGTTGTTAAGCACCTTAGACTTCCCATTAGAGTCCTGGGAGAGGGGCAGCACACTTCAGAGTAAGTATGCATGCCCTAAATAAAAGGACCGCAGTACTGTCCCACCCTTTGTTTGGCATGTGTGTTTATTGGTTTCCAGAAGCTTTTCTCACTTTTGCTACAGATCAACAAAATGCCTCACTGGTTGAACGTTACAATATCTAACTGAACATTGAGTCAAAGAAAAGGTAATTAACACTGCTATAGTTGGTATATGAAGTGTCCCCCCCAAAGGATCCTGGGTTGAAGTCTGGGTTCCCTGCTGACAGGTCTAAGCGAATAGATCATGAACCTTCAAAAGCTGATGTCCTGGGAAAATGAATGAACAACATTAATTAATTAATGTTTAGTTATTAACTAATTAATAACCTAAAGCTAATAAAAAAGAAAACACTAATATATGAAGAGTAAAACATGGGCTATCCCTGTAGATCTGCAATACATTAAAAAGATAAAGGCCTATCATAAGAAACTTTGTCAATTAATTTATTAACCTAAGTTATATGGAAATATTCATTAGAAAATGTGATTTTCTCACCCTAGCACAAAAAGAAAAATTAAAATCTGAGTATCTAACGTTGAAAATCTTTTAAGACAGTCAATTTAGACAATCTGAGTCATTTTACTAGTGAACTCTGCTGAGATTTTTAACAGAAACCATGATGCCCTCACTTAAACGCTACCGGAAAATAGAGACACACACACTTCCCTGTGAGCACTGAGGCCATCACAGCTATCCACCAAACCCTGACAAGAGTATTACAAGGGAAGTACATCACAGGTCACATCTCTCCTGAACATAAACACAAAAGAACTCAACAAAACTCAACCATATCATCAAATCTCGAAAAATGTATTGAACAAATATAATACTTACTTTAAAAATTATAAAAGCGGATACCAGTCGGAAGAACAGGATGCAGGCCACACCAATCGGAGGAGCAGGTGAGTGACCCACCTGCCAGCTGGATTTCCCCACTCCCAGGATCCTGTTCCCCCAGGACCCACTCCACAGCCCAAGGCCTCCCACCTCATCATCCTACCCAAGGCCAACCCTTCCCACAACTCCAGCAGATGTCATTGACTCAGGTCCAGTCCACACCAGTCTGAAGAACAGATGAGTGTTCTTAGCAGCCAAGCTATACCACTTCCCAGATTCTGCTCCCCCAAGACCCATTCTGCTGCCCAAGCCCTCCCACCTCGTCACCAGCACCACTGATAGGCCTTGTTCTCAACTCCAGGAGAATTCCTAACTGCTAGGGTGCAGGCCACACCAGTTGAAGGAGCCAGTGAGTAAGCTCCTGGCCAGCTGGACTACCCCACTTCCTGGATTCAGTTTCCCAAAAACCGATTGTGCTGCCCAAGCCCTCTCACCTCATCATCCTCCCCATGGCCAACTCTTCCCCCCAGCTCCTGTACTGACCATATCAGTTGGAAGAACAGGTGCAGAACACAGCAGTCAGAAAAACACACCTCAACCGTCAGAAGAACAGAGACCACCTGCTGTACCAAAGGCCAAGCTAACCTCCAGAAAGCCAGCTCCCAACTTGGACAGAGACGCCCTACTAGATCAGAGGTCACACCAGCCACTAGAAATCCAAGACACACAAAAAAATAGAAGTCTAAAAAGGAAACAGAAACCAAGGAACAAACCACCCATCCAACAAAGACAAAGTCAGAAATCAGCACCTAGACCTACAATCATCCCAAAACCAGATGCCTAAACACCAGTGTAAGAACACAATCAACAACATCCAGAGCAATATGGCACCACCAAACAGACCCCAGCTAACCTATGACAGCAAGGCCTGAATATTTCAAGGCAGCTGAAGCACAAGAAAATGATCTCAAAAACACTTTTATGAAAATAATAAAGGTCCTTAAAGAGGAAATGAAAAACTGACTTAAAGAAATTGAGAAAAAGACAACCAAAAATTTGGAAAGAATGCCAAGAAAAAAAAACAGGTGAAGGAAACTATCTAAGGCCTGAAAATTGAAACAGAACAATAAAGAAAACACAAAATGAGGGAATTTTGGAAATGCAAGGTCTGGGTAAGCAAACAAGAGCTACAGACACAAGCATCACCAACAGAATACAAGAGATGGAAGAGTAAATCTCAGACGTTGAAGATATGATAGAAGAAATAGTTTCATCAGTCAAAGAAAATGATAAATATAAAACTCCTAACACAAAACATCCAGGAAACCTGGGACACCATGAAAAGACAAAACCTAAGAATAACAGGAATAGAAGGAGAAGAATCTCACCTCAAAAACTCAGGTAATATATTTAACAAAATCATAGAAAAAAATTTTCCCAGCCTAAAGAAGGACATGCCTATAAAGGTACAAGAAGCTTACAGCATACCAGACTGGATCAGAAAAGAAAATCCCCATGTCACGTAGCAATCAAAACACAAAACATACAGAGCAAAGAAAGAATATTAAAAGCTGCAAGGGAAGACAGCAATGGCTGCTGCCAAGGCCCTTACCAAAGCAGCACCTAAACAAAAGATTGTGAAGCCTGTGAAGGTCTCTGCTCCCCAAGTTGGTGGAAAATGCTAACTTGGTAGATCAGAGTTTTGAATAAAGATTAATCTCTAACTGAAAAAAAAAAGCTGCAAGGGAAAAAAACCAAGTAACATATAAAGGCAGATTTATCACAATCATACCTGACTTCGTAATAGATACCCTAAAAGCGAGAAGGGCCTGGACAAATGTCTTACAGACTCTAAGAGACCATGAATGCCAGCACAGACTACTATACTCAGCAAAACTTTCAATCACATAGATGGAGAAAACAAGATATTTCATGACAAAGTCAAATTTAAAAAATATCTATCCACAAATTCAGCTCTACAGAAGGTACTAGAAGGAAATCTCCAACCCAAGGAAGTTAACTACAGACACAAAAACATAGACAATAGATAATCTCACACCAGCAAAACTCAAAGAAGGGAAACACACACACACACACACACACACACACACACACACACAAAATCAACAACAAAAAAAATCAGGAATTAACAAGCACTAGTCATTAGCATCCTTCAATATCAATGGACTCAATTCTCCAATAAAAAGACACAGAATAGCAGAATGTATTAAAAACAAAACAAAACAAAATGGGATCCATCCTGCTGCTGTATACAAGAAACCCAACTCAACACCAAAGATAGGCATTACCCCTGAGTAAAGGTTTGAAAAACATTTTTAAGCAAATGGGCTTAAAAGGCAAGCTGCTATAGCTATCCTAATATCTAACAAAATAGACTTCAAACCAAAATTAATCAAAAGAGATGGAGAAGGACATTTCATAGTCTTTAAGGAAAAATCCACTACGATGACATTCCAACTCTGAACATCTATGCCTCAATGCAAAGGCACCCACATTTGTAAAAAAAAAAAAAAAAAAAAAAAAAACCACTAAAGCTTAAAGTCACACATTGGTAGTAGGAGACTTCAAAACTTCAACACCCGACTATCACCAATGGACAGGTCATACAGACAGAAACTAAATAAAAATAAGGGAACAGACGTTATGACTCAAATGGACCTAACAGATATCTACAGAACATTTCACCCAAACACAAAATAATGTACCTTCTTCTCAGTACCTCATGAAACCTTCTCCAAAATTGACTATATATTCAACCACAAAGCCAGTCTCAACAGATACAGAAAAAAATGGAAATAACCCCCTGTATTTTATCAAACCACCATTTTGATAAATTAAAGGTGGATTTCAACAACAAAAGAAATTACAGAAAGTCAGCAAATTCATGGAAACTGAACAATTCTCTACTGAATTTCCACTGGGTCAAGGAAGAAATAAAGAAAGAAATTAAAACTTCCTAGAATTCAATGGAAATAAATGCACAACATACCCAAACTTATGGGACACTATGAAAGTGGCACTAAGAGGAAAATTCATAGCACTAAGTTCCTGCATAAAGACTTTGGAGAAATCTCACACTAGCGACTTAACATCACACCTGAAAGCTCTAGAACAAAAAGAAGCAAACTCACCCAAAAGGAGTAGATTACAGGAAATAATCAAACTGAGGGCTGAAATCAATAAAATAGAAACAAACAGAACAATACAAGGAATCAATGAAACAAAGAGTTGGTTCTTTGAGAAAATGAACAGGATAGACAAACCCTTATCCAAACTAACTAAAAGGCAGAGAGAGAATATCCAAATTAACAAAGTCAGAAACAAAAAGGCCATAGCAACAGACACTGGGGAAATCAAGGAATCATTAGGTCATACTTCAAAAATCTACTCCACGAAATTGGAAACTCTAAAAGAAACGGACAAATTTCTACATAGATATCACTTACCAAAATTAAATCAAGATCAGATAAATAATCTAAATATACCTGTAACTCATAAGGAAATAGAAACAGTCATTAAGTCTCCCAACCAAAAAAAGTCCAGGGTCAGATTGTTTTAGCACAGAATTCTACCAGACTTTCAAAAAGAGCTAATACCAATACTCCTCAAATTATTTCACAAAATAGAAACAGAAGGAATAGCCAAATTCTTTCTATGAGGCCACAGTCACCCTGATACCCAAACCACACAAAGACTTAGCAAAAAAAGAGAGCTACAGACCAATTTCCTTCATGACTATTGATACAAAAATATTCAATATAATACTGGTAAACCAAATCCAAGAACATATCAAAAAGATCATCCACCATGATCAAGTAGGCTTCATCCCAGAGATGCAGGGATGGTTCAACGTACAAAAATATGTCAATGCAATACACTATATAAACAAACTGAAAGAAAAAAACCCACATGATCATCTCATTAGATGCCAAAAAAAGTCTTTAACTTTCAATGAAGAACTAATATCAACACTTCTCAAATTATTCCATAAAATAGAAAGATAAGGAACATTGCCAAATTCTTTCCAACACTGCTTCAAAATAAAAGTCTTAGAGAGATCAGGTATACAAGGGACGCACCTAAACATAATAAAAGCAATATATAGCAAGTCAATAGCCAACATTAAATTAAATGGAGAGAAACTCAAAACAATTCCACTAAAATCAGGAACAAGACAAGGCTGTCCACTCTCTCCATAACTTTCAATATAGTACTTGAAGTTTTAGCTGGAGTAATAAGACAACTAAAGGAGATCAAGGAGATACAAATTGGAAAGGAAGGAGTCAAAGTATCATTATTTGCAGATGATAAGATAGTATACATAAGTGACCCCAAAAATTCTACCAGGGAACTCCTATAGCTGATAAATACCTTTAGTGAAGCTGGATACAAGATTAACTAAAAAAAAAATCAGTAGCCCTCCAATATACAAATGATAAATGGGCTGAGAAAGAAATCAGGGAAACAACACCCTTCATAATGGCTATGAATAATATAAAATATCTTGAGTAACTCTTACCAAGCAAGTGAAAGACCTGGATGGTAAGCACTTCAAGTCCTCGAAGAAAGAAATTGGAGAAGATATCAGAAGATGGAAAGATCTCCCATGCTCATGGGTCAGTACAATTAACATAGTAAAAATGGCCATCTTACAAAAACCGATCTACAGATGCAGTCCCCAACAAAATCCCAACACAGGCCAGGTGGTGGTGGTGCACGCCTTTAATCCCAGCACTCCAGAGGCAGAGCCAGGTGGATCTCTGTGAGTTCAAGGCCAGCCTGGTCTACAGAGCAAGATCCAGGACAGACACCAAAACTACATAGAGAAACCATGTCTCGAAAAAAAAACCACACACACACAAAAAAAAAATCCTGACACAATTATTTATAGACCTTGAAAGAACAATACTCAACTTCTTATGGGGGAAAAAAAACAGGGTAGCTAAAACAATTCTGTACAATAAAAGAACTTCTAGAGGTATCATCATCTCTGATCTCAAGCTCCGCTGCAGAGCTATAGTAATAAACACCAGATGGTATTGGCATAAAAACAGACAGGTGAATCAATGAAATCAAATTGAAGACTCAAAAATAAATCCACACACCTATGGACACCTGATTTTCAACAAAGAAGTCAAAATTATATGATGGGGGAAAAAAGAAAGCATCTTCAACAAATGGTGCTGGTATAACTGGATGTTGGCATGTAGAAGAATGCAAATAAATCTATATCTATTACCCTGCACAAAACTCAAGTCCAAGTGGATCAAAGACCTCAACATAAATCCAGTTACACTGAACCTAATAAAAGGGAAAGTGGGAAATAGCCTTGAACACAC
>CABHPH010163287.1:0-29780 GCA_902168325.1 Peromyscus nudipes | reverse complement strand
GTGGGTTCAGATACCATTTCCAGATTAAAATAGAATAAAATGGAAATAGCAGACATTTGTTTGGTGTCTGCTTGAGTCTGCTACAGAATTTCTTTCAGGCAGCTGGGAGTGGTGGTGTAGGCCTATAATTCCAGCTACTTGAGTGGAATCCAGTGGAAGGATTGCACATTCAAAGACTGCTTGGACTATAGAGCAGGCCCAAGGCCAGCCTGGGAAACTCAGGGAGACCCTGCTTCAAAATTAAAAAAAAAAAAAGATAAAATAAAAATCCAGGGCCAAAACACAGTGGTAGAACATCTGTCTAGTGCATACAAGACACTAGAGGGGTGGAGACAGGAGGATTCATGGCTTGCTGGCCACCCAGTCTAGTCTAGCAAGCTCCAGGTTCAATGAAAGGCCTTGTTTCGAGAGAGAAAGAGGCGGCGGCGGGGGTGGGGTAAGGTGGTTGGGAGGAAAGGAAGGAAGGAAGGAAGGAAGGAAGGAAGGAAGGAAGGAAGGAAGGAAGGAAGGAAGGAAGGAAGGGAAGGAGTTTGGGGGACACTTCCTAAAACTATGATACCGTGATGTAACTTCTGAGTCAAAGGAGTTATATGACCACACTTTAGGCATAAACTTACTGAAACTAAGTCAGCTCACCGTCATATTAAAATCAATGCACCAAACTGTACGTATCCTTCTGTAGCCAGCATTTTATACTATCTCATCTTTTGTACAACATATGTTAATGTCTCTTTTCAGGGCACCATAAACTCATGGAGAGTCAGTCTATTCTAATTCTATTAACAACACCGTTGGCTGTTTGTGGAGGCTATTTCCTGATGGAGATGGTTGAGCAGGTTGCTTTGCCTGCCAGCACTGCCACTGCCATGCCTAAGGCACTCCTGCTTTTTGGCAAGGCCTGATGTTTTAAAAGTGATCCTGATTCCTCTTGCCCCAAGTCATGAGATCAGAAATCCTAGGAGTCTGCCCATTGTTTCGTGTTTTACTTTTTGGCGCTGGGCATTGAGCGTAGACACTGGTACATGCTCTGCCATGGAGTGACACCCCAGTGCCTTCTCCTGTGGATGAAGAACAGTATTATATACTGAAAATGGTGATAATGCCTGTGCTGCTGTTGCCATGGAACTAAATCCAACCATGATAGACCTGGAAAACATGTAACTTTTTAAAAGCCAAAAAATTTCATCCTGATTTTCTCCTATTTAATGTATCAGGCCACCACATTCTTCAGGTCTTACGGTAGGTAGTTCGTGGTTGTCAAACTGAGACAAGCCATTCTTCCCAACAGAAAGGAAAATCTCATTCTAGCTGGTGCACAGTTCACTGAACAAAACCACTCCCAGGGAACAGCGCCTCCTCTAGAACGACTCGTTGGCCATATTATTCTGTTTAGTAGAGTAGCGCAGGACCACCGTTCTGAGCCCAAAAGCAGGACTCAGCTCCTTGGGGCTGAAGATCAGCTCCAAGGTTACAAATGCTGTCAGAGCTGCTATGACCAGGGTTTGATGATTTCCCACTATCCGAGGACTCTGGGACACAGCAATGGAAAATTTAATTTGCTTAAAGATTTTAGATAGGACTCTCAATTTTCATCCAAAAGGTCCATGTCACAATAGTTTTAGACTACCTAATAATTATAACGATCGAATGCTCTGAGTCACTTATTTCTTTCATAAAATTATAAATAGAATATCTCCATTTTTAGACTAAGTGATTGACTTTTATGGAATTTCTTGGGTGGTTTCCAGCTGTGAAGGCCTAGCGTCAACTGCATTCTGCTCCTGTGAGTGCTTCCTTGCCGGGTGATGGGTGGATATTCTGCTTAGCTTGTCAGTGCATGTTCATTGAGTCTTTACAATACACCAGGCTTAGAAGTGGAAACTGTTTCTTTCTTTTCAGCCACCTCCCCAAACTAGCTTAACTTTGTAGAACCAAGGAGGCAAGAGATGCCATTCAACCACTCTGGGTCTCTATTAGCTACTTTTCTGTTGCTGTGACAAAATTCTGTGACAGGAGGCAGCTTCTAAGAGGAAGAGTTCATCTGGGCTTACCGCTCTAAGGGGTTAAGAGTGTTAAGAATCCGTGATGGTGGAGCAAGAACATGGAGGGCCACACAGGGGTGGTAGGATCGGGAAGCTGAGAACTCACATCTTGAGCAGCAAGCATGAAACAGAGCCTGAACTGGAAGCAGGCGAGACTTTTTTTTTATCTCAAAGCCCACCTTCCGGTGAGGTACTTCCCCCAGCAAAGCTGCACCACCTAAAGCTCCCTAAACAGTGCCACCAACTACAGACCAAATGTTCAAATGCCAGGGACTGTGGGGAACATCTCTCATATAAACTACTGCAGGATTCTACAGGGATGGTCAGTACTAGAAGAGACTTTGCATGTGATTTGGTCTGGGATGGATCAGTGGTCTTGATTGTTCCACAGTGAAGGATAGAAGAGGGAGGTTGTAAAGAGGAGATGTACGAAGGGAAAGTACTACAGGGCTCCAGACTACTCTTCCACAAGTAATCTTCCATCCCTAGAATGGCCTTGCGGCAGCTCTCTTGATCACCCTGAAGCAGACTAGAGGCCCTGAGCTGGAGTTCTAGTCCTACCCGGGAATTAGGATGGATGTGGGCTGAACATTGGCTTGCCTTGCTCCATTCTATTTCATTCCTGCCTAGCCACCCTAAGACTCTGTCTTTCCTGAGTTCAGGGCTGCAAATGACTGGGTGTATGTTACCCTGAACTTGAATTCTTTAGGTAGCAGCTAGCAGAATTAATATTTCCAGCATCAAAGAAATTATGCTTGACCATGAAACACCATTTTTAGCAGTTATTCCTTTGGTATTTCCAGCTATGACCCTCTCTTGCATTTGCTCATTTACTGATTCATGTGTCTAATACACATGTATAAGTTCTTTATATACAATTATGAACAGTGAGGAAACTAGGGGCTTACCAAGGGCAGAATAAGTCTGCAGACAGGTGACAGCAGGTATTTGTTCCTTTGCTTTAAATCACCTCCCGAAACTATCCTGACCATGTGTGTGTGTGTGTGTGTGTGTGTGTGTGTGTGTCAGACTCATAATTCAGGAACAAGTTGTGAAAGCAATTGTCTCTGAAATTAGAGTTAGTTGGAACAAAATAAAAAATGCATAAGATTATCCTCATTCACAGAAGTTACCCAGCCAAGACGACACGCCTAAGAATCCTCTAAAATACCAGCTGTATTCATCATAGTAGTCTGTGACTGGGGCGCACAACTTGAGGTTGTGGTGCGATGCTGTACTCACATTTCAGAAGCAGTAGTGTTGGGGTTGGGGTGAGGGACTTAGAAAAGCATTTGTTACTGTGCCTTCAGTACTGTCCAGAGAAAGGAAATAACAACCTAGTATGTGTTATCCTCAGCGAGAAGGCGAATAACATCCGCAGGGTACTTTAGTTTCCAGAAGACTTTTGTGTACATTATCTCTTTCAATGTTCACAGCTACCCATAAACTTGGTATCATTATCATCCCTGTTTTATTGAGGAGCAAATGGAGTTAAGGAGGGGAAGTGACTTCCCAAGGTCTAAGGTCACTTTGTCAGTGAGGGGAGAGCAGGGAGTGGTCTGACTTCACAGCAAGTGTGTTTTCCAAGGACACCCCCTGCCCCCTGTCCATGTGCCCCCCCCCCCCCCCCCCCCCCCCCCCCCCCCCCTCGTCCCCCCCCCCCCCCCCCCGGCAGTCTGCCACACACTAGGAGAAAGCCCACCATGCTGAATCAGTGGACACTGGACACAAGAGGCCTCTCCAAAACACTGCTTTTCCTTCCTCCAAGTCTAGGCTCATCAACAAAGTTACCCTTTGTTGAAAATACAACATGAAGGTCCTTTGGCCCACAGCTCTCTAGAGAAACCAGGAATGCTAAGCGCCACAGGATTGTCTTTCCAATGGGAAAGATGTAAAACCTGTTCTTCCACTGAGAAAGTTGGAAATTGAAAGTGATTAATAGCACGGTGATCTGCATTATCTGTTGGGCCAAGCCATATCAAGTTCCTACAACCAGGATCGGAAATACCTATTAACCTAAATGATTCCCACATTATCTGTGGAGCTAGAGGCTTCCCCATGCTCCCACAAGTAGGACCAGAAGTGGCTAATAGCCCAAATGACCTCTATATTAGCTGTATGACTGAGACCAGGCCAGACCCTTCCTTAGGCTCCTAAGCTAGTACAGGTAGCCTCTCTTTAGAGCCCATTTTTGTGGAAGAAATTACATGAACCCTGAGTCGAATTTCAATGTACACTTCCTTGTGTACTGGGGTTGTATTACACCAGGAAACTTTTTTTTCCAAATTATGCTGTGTTTAAATTTGTTGGGAATAAACAGCCTGGCATCAGACTCCCCAAAGTCTTGATTCAGGTTGATGAAGTCAGTCAGAACCAACTTTTCATTCTCATCTCTATGAGGTTCACTTTCCTGCCTGCTATGACCACCTGCAGGGTTCCCGTCAACCATTTGTTACTAAAGATTTGTATATTTACTCCTCACATGCCTCCATTGAAACCCTGAGTGATCCTTGGCTAACAGCCAGAACCGTGGTCTATGAAATATTCCTATGTTAGCAATTGATAATTTTGTTATGGACAGTTGGAGTACTGGATCATGCTTGTCACATTATTCGCACAAATACCAAGCATGGTGATACCCACCTGGGATTAGGGTTGGGTCTAGAGACACCTAAAAGACCCACCATCTGCAAAGGCCTCAGAACCTGAGACTCAAACGGGCTTTCTCTGGAAAGCTATTTCACAAATCTTAGATAAAAGTTCCCCATGCGGCCTTGAATCTGGAAGTTCATGAGTCTCCTGGACTAGAGCTCCATGTAGTCATCTACCTCTCCTTGTTCTTGTTCATAAGCCTGTTTTACATCAAATACAGCCATGAGTTTAATAACCTGCCATTGAGTCTTATGTGGTGTTCTCATCACAGAGCGAGAGAAAATGCACAACACTTAAAAAACAGCCTGCGTGCTACTTTCTGCTCTTCAGTGATAGTGTATGTTTCATTGGAATACTTATCTGTAATGGCGACAACTATGATGATAAATGGTAGCCCCAAAATTTAAAAAAAAATTGACATTTATTTTAGTATTTTGAAGAATCTGGAGTCTATTAACATTTGAATAATTTTTAAATAAAAACTATAACCCTGTGAGGTTCAGATGCCATTTGGCCATTTGGAGAATATCTTTCATTTTGAAGACATGTGCACTTGCTAAAATAGACTTGGATCAGCTCACAGAGTGCATGCCTTTGGGTCCTTAGATTGATTACTGCCATTCTGTCTTCTCCAACATTCCAGAGGTACTGATTCATGGTTACAAGTGTTTCAAAACTCTACCGCATATGGCCCTGCCAACACTAGTTCAGCTTTTATATCTTTGCAAAAACTTGACCTCTGATGAGGTCTTAGGCTCATTTTATAATACACTTGGCTAAAAATAACTAGAAGTAGTGCCCCTTCATGTAATATTTTTCAGTATATTTAGCTCTTTTCACTATTTGTTAAGAAGTATAATTTTAAAATGCAAAAGAATATTTAGGAAATGACAGAAAACTGTTATTTTACAGGTTTTCAAAGTTAATTTCTTTAAAAATTTTTATTATATTTGTTTATTCACTTATTTGGGGGGGTGGGGTTGGTGTGGTTGTGCACACGTCATAGCATACATGTAGAGATCAGAGGACAACTTTCAGAAGTCAGTTCTCTGCTTCTACCGTGGGAGTCCTAGGGATTAAACTTAGATCATCAGGCTTGGCAGCAGGCATCTTCACCCACTGAGCTATTTTAACGGCCCTTAATTTCTTTTGCTGATCATTAAGCGCATTCTTCGTTTATACACAGGGCTCTTTTATCCTTTTAAAATCTTTAATTAGGGCTAATGGAAGAATAGAATTGTGCTGGCTGGTCTTCTGTCACCTTGACACAACTAGAGTCATCTCAAAGGAGGGAAACTTAATTGACAAAATGTCTCCATAAGATCCTGCTGTAAGGCATTTTCTTAATTAGCGATTGATGGGGGAGGGCCCAGGCCATTGTGGGTGGTGTCATCCCCGGGCTGGTGGTCCTGAGTTCTATAAGATAGCAGGCTGAACAAGCCATGGGAAGCAAGCCAGTAAGCAGCACTCCTCCATGGCCTCTGCATCAGCTCCTGCCTCCAGGCTCTTGCCCTGTTTGAGTTCTTGCCCCGACTTCCTTCAATGATGAACAATGATATGGAAGTGTAAGTCAGATAAACCCTTCCCTCCCCAACTTGCTTTTTGGTCATGGTTTTCATCACAACACACACACACACACACACACACACACACACACACACACACGCGCGCGCGGGCCTACCATAGTTCTCCAGAAAATGGTTCTTCTGTCACGGCTGGTATAACCCCATTGGTCCTGAGCTCCCCAAGCCTCGGGTGTATGCACACTGCATGCTATCGCCTCTCTCAAAGAAGACAGTGCTCAGCCACTGCACGCATAAGCAATCTGGATTTGTTTGCTTCACAAAGTAGTATGTGTTGGGGCACATCAGGTTTTCCCACAGTAACTTAGGCTGGGCTTCCCCAAACATGTACTTCCTACTATCAGCCTAAAAGGCTTAAGAGGGAAGGTCAGCTCGTGGAATCAGGACCGAGAGGCCTGTCTAAACTATGGCACAAACTAGGAGAGACTGAGTGACAGCCACGGGACAAAGATCCGTGCCAGGGTAAGTTTCCACCTCTCGCTATACAGAAGTTACCTGACACCTTGATTCAAGCAAGCAAGCAAACAAAACTCTCTCTATTTCTAGATAAGAAAGTTATGCCACATTGTCCCACATTCAGAGTAGGCTGATGATAGAACTTTTTACTTTACTCATCTGTATTTCTCATTTTTTAAAAATAAGCATATATTGATTATGTAATAAAAGTCACATAAAATTAGTTTAAATTAATAAACGTAAAAGTCACAAGCTGTGATTGCCTCATCAGGCCTGGTGAAGTGCAAGATGGCGTCTCTGTGGCAGAACTGGTCACCTAGGGGACAGTATTTGCAGAAAAATAGCAAAGTCTAATGTCATATGCATTAACATGTCACTTTGAAGCCTTTCTCTTTTTCTCAATAATTCTAAAGGGAAAATGAAAACTGCTAAAGACTGCTATGTAGCTAATTGAATTTTGTGAAGACAGTCAAATCAGTTAAATTCAGAACTGTATGCAGGCTCTAGCTGGCCCGAAATTCTCTGTGGAGACCAGGCTGGCTTCAAACTAAGAGATCCACCTGTCTCTGCCTCCTGAGTGCTAGGATTAAAGGCGTGCACCATCATGCCTGGTCTATTTGATCTTTTCTTAACGTGTCAGGTGTAACGATAGATGCAGTGGAGTTAAACACTACATAGAAAGTGATAGAACACTTGCCTCGCATTTGCAATGCCTTGAGTTCGATCCTCAGCACTGGAAAATCAAATAAAATAGTGTTAGACAGAGTTCCTGCCCCCAAAGACGGAATAGTCTTCCAGGTAGTCTGGGACCTGCTAACTGAGTGTTGAATGTCCCCAAATGCCCATGTATTGAAGGTTTTGTCTATCCTGTGACATTACTGGAGTTGGTAAGCCTTTAGGAGGTAGGATTGTATGTGCATGTGGGGCAGGCCAGAGGTGAAGGCACATTAGGAGGGATGTCACATACCCTAGTTGCCTCTTCAGGAATTTCAAAGGTGGACATTATTGGATCACTCATGGATAGATGACTCCAGTGCCACTTATAGACTGACTATAGCATTCACACACACACACACACACACACACACACACACACACACACACACACACACAAATCCTATGTTCACATGACATTTAATCTCTTTTAAAGCTACAATTTCCAGGGCACTGGGGGCTTAGCTCAGCAGTAGAGTGCAAAGTTTTACCATGTACAGGCCTGGTAAGAAGGCCCAACAGGTAGAGACACTCACCCCTAAGCTTGACTACCTGCGCATCATCCCTGGGACCCATGGTGGGAGGAGAGAACTGACTCCCACAGGCTGTCCTCTGACCTCCATGTGAGTGCTGTTGCGCACACACAAAATTAATAAATACATGTAATTTAAAAAATAAAATCAGTGTTAGCATGTTTAGATCACTCAGGTGAATCCCCAGCATTACACCCAAAACAAACAAACCAACAAACAAGACCTCTAAGTAAGTGTTTTGGAAACAAACGGTAATTTAAATGCAGGACTCTGACCACTTGATAGAAAGCCCTTTTCTTTCCCTTAATTGTTTCCATAAAGATCTTTTTCCTCACTGAAGTAATGAGCCCGTAATAAAGGAAGCCATACTTTTAGGTAGGTCTTAGAAGGAAGATAATTCTAGAAATACAGTGTGCTCTTCAACTATGCTTGGCAAGCCAAGGTTTGCCCCACAGAACGCCATCTCTATGAATAAGTTATAAGTATACAGAAGCAGAATTGCTTATTGATGTGAATGAGACTACAAAGTCCAACTAATAATGGCCCCAAGTTCATATTCTAAAGGGCAACCAGACTGTTGTTTCTCCCAAAGAAAACAAAAACAAAGAACAAAAATATGGCAGACTTCCTCAGGTGGCCTTGCATGTGGAGATTCTTTCAAGTCAAGTTTTCAGTTTTGTTTTTGTTTTTTTAAATTGGAGTCTCTTTTGAGTGAACTCTTCCTATTGAAGCCTAGTTTTTTGGCTCTTACTCTGTATCCCACTGACTGAGTAGGAGGAGAATGGAGGAGGGGCATATTATCAGCTATGTGGATCAGGAAACTGCTCTCTCTCTCTCTTTTTAATTAAATAGCCGAGGATTGTGATCCAACCAGACAAGCAAAAGCAAATAGGTCACACCAGATCACAAAGACGTGCAAAGGGTCCTCCTGATCTACGCTGCCTTATCTAATATCCACCAAGCGCCTAATGCTGAAAATGCTGTTTTAGAGACCAAACACAACCCAACTGTTAGTCCCAAAGACAGAGCAGAAGGTTCTGCAGAGGCGAAGAGGAGCCTTTTGCTCCTCCAGTGGGAGTCCAGGCACGGAGCCACCGACACCAGCACCAGCCTTAAGGAGAGCGGGTTCTTCCAGCACAATGACGTCGGGTGGGGAAACTGCAGTTCCCAGCTTCAGCTCAGGGAACAATAGTGACTAAGTAGCTCAGAGGGAACAGTACCACCCCCTAGGGAGTCCTGGCCAGGGGAAAGTGACTCTGTGCTCTTCCCAACAAGGGAGGGTGTCTGCGTGCCTTGTTATCTTTACAGCTCTGGGGGCAGTGTCTGACCCTGCTGGCAGCTGACATCAGGGTGGGAATACTTACAGAGAAGCGGACAGAAGTGCCTGTAGGAGTGACGCAAAAGCCACAGATAGTGACAAGGGGCTTTGATAGCCAAGACTGGAGTTGGATTGTCTAATCTTCAGCATTGTTCTCCCTGGGAACTCTCGGGCGCCCCTCCACCCCACCCCGCCCCGCAAAAAAACAAATTTCAAAGGGAGAAATTTTGCAAAGAAAAAAGAGGCATTTCCCCCTCCCCCCCTTCTCTTTGAGGTTGAGCAAAGGAGGTGGCCCCTTATCAAGTTAGGATGAAACAGCCTTGAAGTGGACAAGCCAGGAACCAGGGACTTGGAAGGGCAAAGCCTGTGCTCAGATGTTTAACCCAAGTGAGAAGGGGGAAGGACCGTAAACACTGCCCAGTCTTTTCAACGTCCTTTGAGTCATTGCTGTAGCTCATTTTCTGTCTAGAGAGGCGGATGCACATGTTGAAACAGCTGGCTCCTTGTTTGACTTGAAGTAACAATGCAGATGCATGCTCTCTCGGCAGTCCCGGGCGCCGTGCATGTTGACATAATTTGGGTGAGGCATGCTGGGGGAAATGGCAGTCAAATGGTTGGATCCCATTTGGAACATGCTTCTCTGCACACTTAGCAGTGAAGATGAAGTCCGAGGGGCACACACACCGAAAAGAGACTCATTTAGATAATCAGATGGAGCAAGATTCCCCAGGCTGAGCTGGGCCCTAAAAGCAGAATAGGACTCAGCAGTCGGAGGCTTGAGTCAAGTTCCCTTAGGGCATGGGCAGAGCCAGGGGCTTCTGGAGGGTAAGTACAGCTATCCTGGAGTGGCACAGGTTTGAGACTTTGTACTTAATACCCTGCCTGACTTTCCATGACTTTGGGGGACACAAAAATGTAGTCCTTCTTCTGTTGGGGATGTGACTGTGGTTCAAGTTCAGGCAGCCTGGCGGAGTGAGTGAGGGCAGAGTCAGAGCCTGATGTCCACCCTGCAGGATAGTGGAAAGGTCTGGGGCCCTGGGTCCGTTTCTTCCCAAGACAGCCTCATTTCTGTCCCAGGGCTCCAGAGACACACAAGTGTCCCAGAGAAGCATACCCTTCTAGCTTTAGTCAGGTTGAATTGGGAATCTATCCCTTCGTCCATAAGAATCATGACTAGTCCAGCACCATTATTTTATATGAGTCACTGATATCGAAATTGTGATATCTATTTATTTCCCTCTTTGATCACATTTCAAATCTGTCTTGGGTAATGGGAATACATAGTGACAAATGGCCACAGTGTGGGAAGCATGGCTCAAAGCACTGAGCTCCACGCGGCGGCAGGAATGCCTTACTTAGGTAGGACTCAAGAATTTGGCACTAGCCCTGGAAACACTAACAAAAAGTATTTAGCTGAATTAAGAAACGTTGTGAGCTTTTTGGATATGACAGGGCTTCTGCATGTGTGAACTCACAATACCTGTGGTTGCCTTCACAACACCTGTACAAGATGAAGCCAGTTAAACCCCCAGCGTGGGTGGGAGAGGGGCTGACAAAGCCCTATCCCTAGCTGAGGTGCTATTGGCAGTTGGTAGATGCTGGGGGAGGAGAGTTGGTTTACTTCAGGGGGATGATCCCCTGCGACTGCACATACTGCCGTGGACAGCCTCACACCCTTGCACATATGGGCAGCATCAATTGAACTAGGTGGATTTAAAAGAAAGAGGACATGATCGACTGATATAGAAATGTATTATACAGAAACATTAGGATAAAAAGGTAGATTACTGAATCTACTCTGAAAAGAAAAAAGGAGGAACATGGATATGATAAGATAAAAGGTAGATTATTGAATCTACTCTGAAAAGAAAAAAGGGGGAACATGGATATGATAAGATAAAAGTAGATTATTGAATCTACTCTGAAAAAAAAAGAAGTCTGGCGTGGTGGTGCATGCCTTTAATTCCAGCACTCGGGAGGCAGAGGCAGGTGGATCCCTGTGAATTCAAGGCCAGCCTGGTCTACAGAGTGAGTTCTGGGACAGCCAGGGCTGTTACATAGAGAAAATCTGTCTCAAAAAACTAAACAAACAAACAAACAAACAAAAAGATATAGATAGGATAAAAAGGTAGATTATTGAATCTACTCTGAAGAAAATAAACAGGAATATAGATATAAGATAAAAAGGTAGATTATTGAATATACTTTTAAAAACAACAACTAGTTAAATATTTTACATTGGATTGGATTTTTGTATATTGTATACAAATTTTGTATATTGATACAAATTTGAGATTATTTTTGTTAGAACATAGTGTACATACATTTCTAATCTTGTTCAAGATATTGTACCTATACAACTCATTTAACAATGTAATGCAGATTACTAATCCTTGAAAGTTATTACAAACTATTTAGGATAATAAAGAAATGCAGGTTAGTAGTCACCTATAACAATCAAACTTGTAATCATGTTAGGTGTGTTTTCAAGGCCAAACAGAGATATATTTTAGATAGACAGGTCCTCTTCAAATACTTCAGAGATCTACAGAATATGGCATTTAAGATATTTTAATAACATAGATTCTTTCTTTTTTTATGACAATGAGACATATCTGCTCATGGCAGCACCAGTCTACTTCAGAGAAGATGATGTGCATCGAAGAAACTCCATATGGAGTTTACTTTTTTTGTGGCAAAAGTTAGCCACTGGGCAAGAAAGTGCCCTTGCCTCAACTGCTGACAGTATGCTGTCCAAAATGGACAAGCAGGACACAAAAGAAAGGATTGCCACACCTTACCAAGACAAGGTAGGAAGGCCCTTCAGAATATCCTGCTTCACAGATGAGTCTGTCAGATATGCTAGGCCTGTAGGCTGAAGATGGATGCCCCCGCATTGCAGAGGAACCTTGGGTGACTGTCCAGGCAGCCAGCTGTTTCTGTCGTTTCTCACCTTTTTTGGAAGTTGCTTATTTGTGCTTCCTGCTTATTCAGTAAATATTATTTCCTTCTCGGGTCTCTGAGGGAGCTGAAGATTAGATAGTTATAATTTTCCTTGTTAACAAATTCAGAAAAGAAACTCACTAAAGAGGTGTAAAATGTATAAGTTTGAAAGACATAAAAAGATAGTTTGGTTGATAATACAAATTAGGATAGAAAATGAATTAGGTACAGCATTTTGGACTCACCAAAATAGAATAAATAATATTTTCTCTGAATTTGTCAAATGCTTATGGACTGGACATTGTTAATGTAATTCTTGACTGTATGTATTGTATAGACTTATTGTACTTATTGTATATAAGTTTTACTTATATTAGTTATAAACTTGTTTATTATTTTAGACAAAAAGGGGAAATGTGGTGATATATTGTGTACCCCAATAAAATTTGCCTGAAGATCAGAGGACAGAACAAACTACTAGATTAAACACAGAAGTCAGGCAGTGGTGGTACACACCTTTAATCCTAGCACTTGAGAGGGCAGAGATCCGTTTGGATCTCTGTAAGTTCAAAACCACCCTGAACTACATGATATTGACTCAGGAAAGAAACAGAGCCAGGCAGTGGTAGCACATATCTTCAATCCCAGCACTTGAGATCTCACCTTTAATCTCAGTATTTGGGAAGCACACACGCCATTAATCCCAGCACTAAGAAGGAAGTGATTGGCTGGGTGGAGAATGGTATATAAGGCGTGAGGAGACAGGAACTGAAGTCTTTTCAGGCTGAGGGGTCCTAGAGGTAAGAAGTGGCAGTGGCTTGATCCTTTGTTTCTCTGATCTTTCAACATTTATCCTAATATCAGGCTCTGGGTTTTTTATTAAAAGACCATTTAGCATTTGTGTTACAATCGACACTGCCTGGATGGCCAGGAACCAGAAGCAATGGCCCAGAGACCTAGGGTAAGACTGGCCAAGAACAAACAAAAACCAACCAACCAACAAACAAACAAACAAACACACCAAAACCAAAGCAATCAAAACCAGCCAATGAAATGATTCCTAATGATGTCTGCTATCCTCATACATCGGTGCCTAGCCCAGTAGTCATCAGAGAGGCTTCCTCCAGCAGCTGATGGAGCAGATACAGAGACCCACAGCCAAGCATTAGGTGGAGCTCAGGGGACCTGAGCTTGGGGAACCTAGGGGAAGAAGGGGAGGAAGGAGAGTAGGAGCAAGAGGGGTCTAGGACACGATGAGAACACGGCCCACAGAATCAACTAAACAGAGCTCACAGGGGCGCATGGAGACCGAAATGGTAATCGAGGTGCCTGTGTGGGTCCGACCTAAATCCTCTGCATTCATGCTGTGGTTGTTTAGCATGGGTGTGTCTCTGACTCTTTTGCTTGCTCTCAGGATCTTTTTCCTCCTACTGGTTACTTTGTCCAGACCTGATATGAGGGTTTGTGCCTAGTCTTATTGCATCTTGTTATGCCCTGTTTGGTTGACATCCCTGGGAGGCCTGCTCTTTTCTGAAGGGAAATGGAGGAGCAGCGGATCTGGGAGAGTGGGGAGGTTGAGGGGGGTGAACTGGGAGGAGTGGAGGGAGGGAAGGTTGCAGTCAGGATGTATGAGAGAATTTCCTATAGTTAAAATAAAGGAGGGACAAGAAATTGGGAGGAGAATGGGTGGGGGACATTCTAATAGTTGGAGGAGGAAAAGGTAGTGGATAGGACTGAAATACATTGTATTCATAACGTGAAATTATCAAAGAACACATTTTTAAAAATATTTTTAAAGAGCAATGTCTAAAATGACAGAAAACCTGTTAAAGACAAGCCCAGTAAAGAGATACTCACACACACAAAGCGAGAGCTGGTCCGTCTTCTTCTTTGTTTTTTTGTTTGTTTGTTTGTTTGTTTGTTTGTTTGGTTTTTGGTTTTTCGAGACAGGGTTTCTCTGTGTAGTTTTGTTGCCTGTCCTGGATCTTGCTCTGTAGACCAGGCTGGCCTCGAACTCACAGAGATCTGTCTGGCTCTGCTTCCCAAGTGCTGGGATTAAAGGCATGCGCCACCACCGCCTGGCCGCCATTCCATCTTCTAAGCTACTTTACATTTGCCTCTCTCAACACACACTCACGTGTGCACACATACTCATATACATATAACACATACACACACACATCGTACATACATATACATACCACAATACACTCACCCACCCACCCCCACACACACGTATACATATACTACACACGTATACCTCAATATATATACAAACCACATATGTATACCACACATACACTCACCTACCACACACACACACACACACAGGAAATGAAGGCCTCATTCATCAGTTTCATGAAAAACACAGCAGCAGTCTAGGTATCAGCATAAGAAAGCAATTGTTCATGAGAATTTTGACATTTCAAGTGTGTGTTGCTGTGAAAACTTATTTTTATGTCACTCAGTTCACTGACTTGAAGACTTTAAGGACCAAACCAGGCATGGTGGTGCACACCTTTAACCCTATATTTTGGGAGGCAAAAGTAGGCAGATCTGTATCAATTCCAGGTCTGGTCTATATAGCAAGTTCCAAGCCAGCCAGGGCTACATGTCTCAAAAAAAAACAAGAAACAAACAAATAAAACAAAAAAACCTTTTAAGGACCAACATGGTTTTGTATTCATTTTGTCTGTTTCAACACTTGACATTTTCAATTTGAGCCCACTAATTTTAGAAATGAAATTTAAAGAAAACCTTTTCCCTTTGTTTATTTGGGGTAGGGTCTCCTCTAGTTCAGATTGGCCTCCAACTGGCTTGTAGCTGAGCCGAGCCTTGAACTCACTTCTTCCTCTACCTCCCAAGCATTGTGATTGTAAATGTGTACCACTACACCCAGCTTAAAAAAATAAAATAAAAATCTTGCTACTTATACATTTCAAGTTCCTATGACTTCTCACTACAGTACAATAAAAACCTATAGCCTTCCTGAATTCATCCAGATTTCCATTTATTCAGCTGAGACTGCCCATTTCTATGAGGTGTGGGGCTCTCAAAGGCACAAACTGAAAGCATGTAAGGAGATATGAGCTGAGGCTATCATAGGATTCATGTTCATGGGTTATTTTCTATTCTTTCTTTACCAACACACAGACAATAAACAGGCTTCAGCCCCAGGTCAGAATGAGAGAAACGCCTCAGGCTACAAACAGGAAGCCTTTCTACTGACGCCATACATAAAAGAGGGCCCCTGTTTATTGTGTTTTCGGGGCGTGTTGCTTGTACGCAGAACTGAGCACAGTCCTGGACACGGTCTAGACTACGGCTCTAACAAGATCAGAACCCTGACCTTGACCTCCTGAATGTAAGGTCCCAAGCTGTCCAATGAAGCAGTCATTAAGCACACATGATTAATACTTCAATTAGATAAAACTGAAGCTTCAGTTTCCAGTGGTCTTCTTTCAACTCTTCTACGTCATATTTTCTTAGTGGCAAATGACTACTGTCCTGGGCAGCACAGAGGACAGTTCTGCCATCACTGAAGGTCTGTTGGATTTTTTGTTTGTTTGTTTGTTTGTTTGTTTGGCTTTTTTTGAGATGCAGTCCCATGATAGGGTCCAGGTTGGCCTCAAATTCATGATCCTCCAACCTCTGTCTGCCAAGGTCTGAGATTATTGGTGTGCATACCACCGTGCCAGGCTTTATCACGTGGCCTGTGGACTGTGTTGGTTACATCCGCTGTACTCCAAGGCTGTGGACCAGCAGCGCTGGCATTCCACAGGAGCTTGTAAAAAAAGGGCAGAACCACAGCTCTCCAGGTCCACTGAGCCAGAGTCTGTGTTTTGTGAAGATCCCCAGGCATTCACTTTAAGAAGCACTGGCTTAGTTGGTCGTTGGTGGTGCACACTTTTAATCCCAGCACTCGGGAGGCAGAGACTGGTGGATTTGGTCTACAGAGTGAGTTCCAGGACAGCCAGGGCTACACACAGAGAAACCCTGTCTTGAAAAAAAAAAAAAAAACCAAAAAAGAAAAAGAAAAGAAGCGCTGGCTTGGACAATCAAGGGCACACACCTGAGGTTTAGAGGAAGGAAAGAGCTCCGTCCAGGCATCCAGCTTGGGCTCAACAGGTGTGGAGTCACTTCCTGCAGGAGCCTGTCATTAGCGTGGCTTCTTAAAATAGAGAAACATCTGGCTCTTTGCTTCCAGTCATAACTTAACAACAGTGTCTGTGCACCTGTTGCTGCTGGCATGCTTTTGTCTCTCTCTCAACTCTCATAAAAATAACTAAAAAAGGTAAGCCTGTACCCCGGAACCATACATTGTCCTAGCGGCTTCATGGGTTTTGATTCATTCGTCATCACAGACAATCCTACAGGTGGCTTCTATTATTAACTGTGTTTTACAATGAGCATTCTGAGACATAAGAATAGAAGTAAGTCAAGGTCACAAGGACAACGCCGAAGTTCCATCCCCATGGTGCCTGAGCTCCACAGGACCCAGGGGAGAGGCTCATGCCAGGCTGTGGGCAGTTCCTGGAAGACTGCGGCTTTAGGGGTTCCCTTCCAGGTGCTCTGAGCTCCAAAGTAAACTTCTCTCCTACAAGGAACATGTGTCCTGTGTCCCCTCCAGTTCCAATGGGTTCCAGGCCCTACCTTCCTACTTTGACTCCTTCAGCTAGTTCCTTCCAGTGTGACTCAACTCTGTCTCAAAATCCCTAGAAAACCCTAAGAGGGAGACAGGAAATGGATAACAATTAAACTCTTACCAAGATGCTCCTGCAACCCATCCCCAGGGAATTCAGCCACCTTCTACCCCCACCCCTCCGTCTCACCCCTCCACCTCCATCCCACCCCACCTAGAACAGCAAGAGAGTCAGCTGTTTCCTGCCCAACCTAAGAGGCCAGGGTGAGTCATCACTTTCCCTGCCCCAGATGAGGCGTGGCTCCCGCCATCCCTCTGCGGTGTCGCCACCCCAGATTCTCAGAGCAGTCTGCTAGGGTTGGAAAGCCAGGCCCTCCAAGAGTGTGCTCTCAATCTCATGAATTACAAATGAGCACACTTCAAGCCCCAAAGTGCCCACTAACAGACTTGAAACTAACTCTGGTTGCCTTTCAGCGGACACGCCTTGGGCTCAGGCTGGAGGATGCAGGGTTTCCAGGCCTTGCCCTCCAGTGACCGGAAAGGCGTGTGAGGGAAGCCAGCTGTCAGCACCAGCCCTGCTTGTCACGGCGTGTTTGTGACACATTGTTCAGAACCAATAGGAAATAATCCCCAAGGCGTCTTGCTCCTGCCCTTCAACACTCTGCCTATTTGAAACAGTAGACATTAAAATTTAGAACAGCTGCAATTTTGTCTCGGTGCCTCCTCCATTCCTCTCCTGTACGTGGTCAGCCGAGCCTGCAGTAGATGCTCATTGGATGTGTATTCAGAGAGAACATAGAAATGAATGGGGCTGCGGCGACTACTATCACTAAGCTCTCTTCCGTCATTCCTTCTTAGTAACGGGGAAGGTTGGAGATGGGCAGGATGATCTGGTCACCTTCTGATGCAGCCGGGTAAAATTCAGTCTCCTTGTTTGTACTTTAAGCTTTTCTGTCTGGACTGAGCAAAGATCAAAGAGGAAAGAGCCTTGTGACCAGTCATCCCGCCTGGCTGACTTAAGTCCGTCTGGAGGTGACCTGACAGGAGAAACTGTGTTTGCTCTGGAGCTGCAGAATTGTCCCCAGGGGAGAGGCAAAGCCAGGCTAGGCCAGGCCTCTGATCTACACGGGCTCCTGCGGGAACCTGGAGAGGAAGGACTGAGAAGTGGGGAAGAATAAACAAACAGAAATCAGAAGCACTTTGGGATGGCCGCTGGCCAGGGCTGGCCTTCCTGGCATCGATCCCTGTCAGGACCTAGCACAGAGCACAGGCAGAGGCACTTAACTTAAATGTTTGCCAATACTTTCACCCCTGTGGAGGCCCAGGGAAGCATTTGGGAGAGGAGACCATTACATCATGCTCACATTCGCTCTCCTCCTAGCTCTGGGTTGGGCTGCGCTTGCTCTTTATTATCAGCTGGCATTCTGTACACACCCACGCTTAGCTTTACCATCAAGCCAGTGAAGTGAAATAAATGGGTTCTTTATATCTACATAGGACGCTGGTCAGTAAATGGCCTCCTTAGAGAACCAGCACTTTCATTGTGTTTAGTGGATCACTTTACAAAAACAGGCTTTCTAGAGCCTGCCTGAAACAGGCCAATGACTCCGTGGTCTTGAGTATTACAGCCATCAGCGCAGCTTGCAGATGAACTCCTATACATGAGGTCCATGGTTGAATGAGGTCCACCTCAGGGTCCACCTGGAATGTTCCAGTTCAGAGAGAAGCCATGACTTTGTGTAGTAGCTTGTGAGTTGGCTTGGGATAACTCCCTCCCCTCTCCAAGATACCATGTAGCCCAGGCTGCCTCAAACTGGCTGTGTAGAAGAGAATGAACTTGAACTTTTGATATCCTACTTCTGGAGTGCTGAGTTTAGGCTGCCATACCTGATTTATGCACTGCTGGGGGCTGAACCCAGGACATAGAGCATGCTAGTCCCAGCCTGACCTGGAACTTCTGAAAATCTCAGTCAAAGTAGCAAGAGTTTGTTATAATAATTCTAACAGTAGCATTTTCATGCATAGCGAGTCAGCTTTGCAAAGTCCTGGGGTATTGCAGGTCCCACCCTTTAACCTCAGGAAGCTCAGGGTCGTCTCCAGGTCCTTCTCTGAAGCCTCTCTCTAGCAGCTATGAAGGAGTCAGTTCTGAGTTTTAGTCCCACCCCATCACACACTGGTGGGGAGCGGCTGAAACATTTGCTCAGAGGATTTTGTTCTCAAGAGGCACAGTGGAGCACCCACCCCAGGGGAGCACCCACCCCAGTGGAGCACCCATCCCTGTGATCTCTTCACTTGGAAGACGGAGGCAAAGGGACTGTGATACAAGGCTGAGCTGGGCTCCACAAAGAGACTGTCACTAAAACAAAGCAAAAAGATAGTGTGTTCCCGAGGCCTCTGTCTACTCATTTAGAAAATAAAGATGATCCTTGAGTTTATTTCAAAAGTTGAGAGGATTATGTGAGATCTCGGGCAAGAAGTGAGGCTTTCAATCAGTCTTTGATGACAAAGTGGATTACGCCATACTTTAATACCTTAAGTGAAGTACAAGCTTCCTGCCAGTGACAAACGGGACTTATTTATCTTTGTGTGCCTGGCAAGGGCCACTCGGCTGCAGTCTGTGGGTCTCCGCAGAGCTGCTCTGCGGCCCTGCAGAAGCCAATCAACACAACAAGCCAGAATGAAGGCTGTAGCCCTAAGTGCAACAGCACAAGCCAGAGGAGAAAGAGGAGAAGGCGCTGGTACCCCCACTTGCATTTTCTGCCGTGGAGCGGCCCCAGTGAGGATCAGTACTGTGAGGGTGCGTACAGTGCACAGTGTTGTTTTTTTAACCGCTGAGGGACTCAGCAAAACCCTGCACTTTTATAGACCAGGAAGCGAAGCGTCAAGGGTGGAGACCAGGAGGTGAGGCAAGGCCTAGGAGCAAAAGAGCCCAGTGCATTTGAGTTAGGTGGAGCCTAACTGAGCCTGTCTCCTCTGCTCAGGACTCTTCAGGAAGGAAGGGAGCTCCATGTGGAGCCATGTGGTTGTGCTGCCTGGTTTTCTGTCAATTTGACACAAGCTACAGTCATCTGAGGAGAAAGCCTCAATTGAGGGAATGCCTCCATCGGATCAGGCTCTAGAAAAGCCTGCAGGGCATTTTCTTGATTGATGATTGATGTGGGAGGAACCAGCCCACTGTGAGTGGTGCGACCCCTGGGCAGATGGTCCTGAATAAGACAAGAACTGAGCACACCAGGTGGAGCAAGCCAGTAAGCCACACTCCTCCAGGGCTTCTGCTTTAGCTCATGCCTCCAGTTCCTGCCCCGACTTCCCTCAGTGAAGGAATGTGACCTGAGAGTTGTAAAATGAAATAAACCCTTTCCTTCCATGTTTCCTTTGGTCATGGTGTTTTATCACAGCGATAGAAACCCCAAGACAGTGGGCTAAGTATAAGTCCAGGGAGAATGTCCACAAGAACCTTCCTGGTTGGCAATGGCAGTGCAGCAGGTCACTCACAGGCGTTTGGTCAGAAGCCAGACCCTCTCCAGTATACTGACAAATAACACAGTCATAGACTTAAATATTCAGGTGGACTTGATTTGGCAGGTCCAGAGCTGGAATCAGGGTGAAGGAGTTTTGGCTCTACCCTATTATGGCTTGAAGATGAAACATCTCCCATAGGTGCATGCGTTAAACACTCAGTCTCCTGTTGTAGAATATTATTTTAAGGTGTGTTACTTTTGTTTATGTTGCATTTGTGCATTTGTTAGACTATGTGAAGCTGTGTTGCTATGCCTGTCTACAACACCTGATGGTCTAATAAAGAACTGAACAGTCAATAGCAAGGCAGGAGAAAGGATAGGCAGGGCTGGCAGGCAGAGAGAATATATAGAAGGAGAAATCTGGGAGGAGAGAAGAAAAGTAGCCAGAGAAGGAGGAGGATTCCAGGGGCCACCTACCCAGCTACACAGCAAGCCATAGAGTAAGAGTAAGATTCACAGAAGTAAGAGAATGGGAAAAGCCCAGAGGCAAAAGGTAGACGGGATAATTTAAGTTAAGGAAAGCTTGCAAGAAACAAGCCATGCTAAGGTCCGACATTTATAAGTAAGAATAAGCCTCCGTGTGTGATTTATTTGGGAGGTGGGTGGCGGGACCCCGCCCCCCCCAAAAAAGCAAAACAAATGACAACATTTTGCTGTACCAATGTGGCACTCAAATTTCCATAGTGCCTAAGAAAGTGTAAAAAAAGAAAAAAAAAGAAAAAAGGAAAAAAAGAGGACAAGGCTCCTTTAAGAGTTTCTGCTTGCTGGCAAGCCCTTGAGAAGCTAGCCTTGAGAGGCTAGTACATTAAGTCGGAACAAAAAACTAGTAAAAACGCCTGCCACAGTGCAAGCATTGGCATTCTAGAGCTCTAGAAAGGCTGAATGCACTTCCTGGTCAGACAAACCTCAAACCAGCCTCGAGTTTCATGCTTGGTTTTCACAACCCAAGAATCAGGGAGCCAGCTGAGAGCCTTGTGTGGAGGATCCAGGTGTAGGTTAGCAGTTTAAAGTTTGCTCATACGATCAAAAAATGTTGAAGATATACAGTAAAGACAGATCCAGAGGGAAAAACCTCTAAACAGGTTATAGTGTGTTTAACAATGAGTAGGCTTAAGAAAATAAAAAGGGTATAGTCATAGAAAGAAATGAATAGTTTAAATATAATAATAAAGTCTTCAAAGAGAAAGTAAAAGAGAAAAGCCATGTAAGATGGGAAATACACGGGAGTCTGGCTCCTATATGTTATTGTGTTGATTTTGGATTTTGAGCAAAAAACAGTTGCTGGCAGACATGGACTTGTGAACAGGACTACAAAATTGAACCAACCTAGATACTTTAGGACTATCTTAACTTTAAAAAAGAAGTAAAAAATATATTTGTCAATTGGAAATCAAAAATGCTTTGGAGTTTTGTTCCCACAGGAGATAAGAGATTGTGGATTCCTTCAGGATTAATATGGATCAGGTTTGATCAGGAGAGACCTCCTGAAACTTGACAGGTGATATCTATCTGGTCATTATTTCAAAATTTTTCTCTGAAACCCTAAAGCTGTTTTGCCCACAGACAGCAGGAAGCAGTTTAGAGTAAACTATACCCACATATACAAGAGTTGAGGGGTGTGGGAGGGTTTGGGTTATTTGGTGGGTTATGGATGTTTGTTATCATTTACAGGAATGTAGAATATTGATACAAATTTAAAGTTATTTTTGTTACACTGTATATATGTTTCTGCCCTTGTTTGGGGGTATTGTACCTATGCAGTTCATTTAAAAATATAAGGTAGGGCTGGAGAGATGGCTCAGTGGCTAAGAGCACTAGCTGCTCTTCCAGAGGTCCTGAGTTCAATTCCCAGCAACTATGTGGTGGCTCACAACAATCTGTAATGAGATCTGGTGCCCTCTCATGGCCTGCAGGCAGACATATATGCAGAACAATGTATATGTAATAAATAAATAAATCTTTAAAAAAAGTAAGGTAAAGTTTTAGTTTTTGAAAGCTATTATCATAAATTATATAGTACAATCAAGAAGCAAAGGTCATTAGTTAGTCATTTATAACAATCAAATTTGTAGATATGTTAGGTATGTTTTTTAGGTTAAATAAATATATTTTAGATAGATGGTCTTCAAATACTTCAAAGACCTATAAAATATGGCATTTAAAATGTTTTGTTAATTTAAGTTTTTTATGACACTGATACACATCTGTTCCTGGCAGCACCAATTTACTTCAGAGAAGATGATTGGCATTGAAGAAACTCCTTACGGAGTTTGCTTTCATTGTGGCAAGGTTAGCCACTGGGCAAAAAAATTGTTCTTGCTTTTGACTGCTGACAGTGTACTAGGCAGACTGGACATGCAGGACACACAGGAAAAAAAACTGTTGAATTTTGCCAAAACAAGGCAGGAAAGTCTTTTAAAATTCCTGCTTCACAGAAGAGTCTGTCAGATATTCTGCAGGACACAGAGAAAAGTGGCAGACGAACTTTGCCAATACAAGCAGGATAGTCCTTCAAATTTCCTGCTTCACTGAGAAGTCTGCCTGAATCTCTAGGCTATAGGCTGAAGATGGATGCTCCAAGGTTGCAGAAGAAACTCTGGGTGACTGTCCAGGCAGTCAGATGTCTCTGTCATTTCTAGAGTTTCAGAAGTTGTTTGAAATGCACTTTTTGTTTACTCAAATAATATTATCCTTCTGGGGTCTTTGATGGAGTTGAATACTATATAGTTATAGTTGCACTTTTCCTTAGTTATGATAGAGAGTAAGCTGGGTATAAAAGTTTAGATTCATTAATATAGGATAGATAATGGAGCATTTTCTTTTAATTTGCCAGACACAAATGAACTGGAATTCATTACATTGTGAATGTAATCTTTACTTGATAATTGTTTTTATCGTGTACAGTCTTACGTTAAAGTTAAAACCTTTCTTTCTTTTTATTTAGACAAAAAGGGGAAAATGTTGTAGAATATTATTTTAAGGTGTGTGTGTTACTTTTATTTATGCTCGGGAACATTTGTTTAATGATGCAAAGGTGTGTTTGATTAAATAAAATTCACCTGCATTCAGGAGGCTGAGTCAGCAGCTAGCTGACAGGAAGTGGTAGGGAGGAGTCAGGTGGAGAAGGGTTTTTAAGGAGGGACGAGGAGAAGCATGGGGGCTTTTTGGAGGACACAAGCAAGGAATGGAGTTGAGCACTTGCTCTTCAGCCTCTCTGAGGAGCAGAAGTCCGCTTCAACCTTTGAATCTTGAGTTCTTTAGAGGGACAGAGATTTAGTCAAGCTCCCTTGGTAGCTTTGAAAGAGTCAGTGCCTGAGGGAACAGAATTCCCTCAGGCTGCAGCTCTTGCGGCCTAACCGTTGCTGGTAGCGGTGGAGTTGCAGTTGCTGGTTCAGACCGCTGTGGCTTAAAAGGCAGCAACAATTAAATAAAAGGACAACAGTCTCCAGCTTGTCAGCTTTGTGGGGCTGTTTTATTTATTTGTTTGTTTGTTTATTATTTGAGAATTTTATACATGTATACAGTGTGTTTTGATCATATCAACCTCCTATGACGTTGTCAACTCCTTCCAGAACCCCCCTCTCTCATCTCCCCCTTCTAACCTCATGTCTTCTTTTTACAGCACACTGGGTCCAATCAGTATTGTCTTTAATGTGCATGGGTGTTAAAGGCCCTGGAGCATGGACAACTGAATGGGTGCCACTTCTCTGAAGACAATCAGCTCCCCTACCCCAGCAACCTCCAATTGCCAAAGCTCCTCATCTCTGGTGGTCTTTCCTAGCCTCTCTCCCACCTATGCCTGATCTTTGTAGTTTACACAGACAACCACCTTTACTGTGCACTCATGAGTGCAAAGCCCACCACCCCCCGAGATGTACCGAAGACACTGCTTCACAGCAGACCTGTCTAACCCGTGCCTCTTACAATCTTTCCACCCCCTCACATGCAATATTCCCTGAATGGTGACCCTATATTTGTGGAGGGTTTGGAAACTTCGGGAGGTGGGGCCAGCTGGAGGAAGTATACTACTGGAAGGCCCTCAGGGCTGTCTTATTCTCCCATTTCTGTCAGCCACAAGGTGAACAGCTGTCCCCACCCCCACATGCTCACACAGCTGCAGAAGATGAAGCAATCATGAGCTAAATCATCTGAAATCATGAGCCAGAACAAATCCCTCTTCCTTTAAGTTGTCCGAGCCAGCCACTTGGTCACAGTGATGATACACTGACTGATAGACCGCCATTATTTTGCTTACAGCAGAGTGAACCTAGGCAGAGTCGTGGACTTGGACGCTATGGAAAGTTGTTCTTGGGAAGTGCTCCATCCCTGCCCAGTCTGTAGTGAAGACAGAATTATGAGCCCGTTACCTTTGTCTCATCATGTTCCTCCTTTGACTAGACTGCATCGTGTACAAAAGGAACTGTTTCAATGTAATTCACTTATTAATCAGTAGCCTTAAAGTGAAGAGATTTTCCTGGGTTTGCTGGATGGGCCCAGGGCAATTCTGGGTGCTTTAGCAAAAGAGGAAAGCAGAGCTCTGTCGGGGGTGTGGGGTGGGGACGGGGTGGGGGTGGGGCTGCAGCAGAGGACAGTCGGGGATCTCATGCACTGCTGTTGGCTTTGAAGATGGACAAGACCCTGAGCCAATGCCAAGCCTGTAATCCCAGCATTTAGGAGGCTGAGGCAGGAGAATCGTTGAGAGGAAGCTGTGAGATAAATAACAAATATGTGCTGCTTTGAGCCACTGAACTCATGGTCATTTGTTAGGGTAGCAATAGAAACAAATACACAAGTTCTGAGGACAGAAGAAAGCCCCACACTGCCCATGCCCCTCACCACCTCATCACTCCCATTCTTAGTCAGCTGTGCCAGTTTGCCCCTGCTAAGCACTGCTTGAGTGTGTCCCAAAGTGCCACTGAAGCTGCTGCGAAGGTGGTGGGCCTGTCTCCGAGGTCAGGGTGCCTAGCAGCTACATCATTATCCCTCATCTGTGAGATACCCAGTAGGAAACTTCCAGGCCAAGGAACTAGGGTTGCCAGTTGAAGTAGAGATGCCCACCAGCCAAGGGTAAATCTCAACTTCTAAATACAGTGTTTTAGTATGCTCTGAATATTGCATGAGACAAAACATACTTATATTAAAACATATTAGTTTTCTTCCTCACCCCTGACCCCAAGTCCGGCAGTCCTATGAGGAACAGACATCACAACACAGAGTTTTCTAGGGCAAGTAAAACTTACTAGGAATGCAGTCAGTGGTGACCCAAATCGGATCTGGCCTCTCTTTCTGGGACCTGTGCCCTTTTGTCCCTGGCATAGTCCAATCTGATATCAAGAAAGGATCTTATGTCAGATGCTTACACGTCAGTGGGAATTTCTCTCAGCAGGCTGCGTCTGCATCTTTAAAGTTATATCCCAGCACCGAATTAAAGCACTTGTTTCTTCTTTAAAGTAAGGTTGGCACCACTGAGCAGGTCGGGGGTGGGGGGTGGGGTAACACCTCATTCTATGTTCCTTCACAGCTCAGTCTATAGTGTGTATCTTTAAAGTGAATATTATTTTAGTTAAAGTGTGTGTGTGTGTGTGTGTGTGTGTGTGTGTGTGTGTGTGAGAGAGAGAGAGAGAGAGAGAGAGAGAGAGAGACAGAGAGAGCGAGTCCGTCCCTACAGAGGCTAGGAAAGGGATCAGATAGGCAGATACACTGGGGCTGGAATTACATAGTTGTGGGTACCGGTTCCCAAACAGGTCCCTTCTGCCCTGTGTCTTTACCATGATGTGCTGTGCTATCCCAGGCCCAAAGTAACGGGACAGGTGGATGTGGACTGAAACCTCTGCAGCCTTGAGTCGAAATAAGCCTTTCCTCTTCGGAAGTTGATTTTGTCACAGGTGTTCTGTCCCAGTGCTGATGAAGACACAAGGGTTGGGGACGGCGTGGGCTTTAGAGAGGCACAGAGTTTCCTTCAAACCCTGATTTTGCTGCTCTCTGCTTCATGACATTGATTCTCACATTCATCTTCCAATCATCATGAAGATTGAAATGACTGTAGACGTGCACAGTATCTGGTACATCATAGATGTTTGGATGATGTGTGTGTTTTCTGTGCAGTGGCGGAGAAGATCCTCTTGGTGACTTCTCTCATGGTTTTCTACTTTTTTCACTCAGTCTGGGAGCCTGTTCCACATCCAGAATGTCTTCCCTCCTCATTCAAACCTCTCTGGAAACTCTCACACACTCAGAGGTGTGTCTGCTAGGTGGTTCCTTCCCAATGATGTTGGCAATGAGGATTATCCACTGCAAAGTCTACCTAAGGCCAGCCACACGTACCCATCTCAAATGCTTATCTGCAGCTGAGACAGTGATGGCAGGAAGAATGATAGAGAAGGGAAGCTGTGCCCTGATGATACATCCATACAAACCATTTATTAGACATGCGTGATAACATGACACTTACAAAGATCATCCCCACCGATGCTTCACACTTACTAACTCATCAAACAGCCCACAGCTCTACAAGCAGACGCCATTCCTTCTACACCACAGCTCCTGCACGGCCAGGCAATGTACCGGCATGCACACAGCTAGCACATGGCAGAACAGATTTTGACCTAGGTCGTTGGATCCAGAGATCTTCCTGTCGACCATCTCACCTGCCAGGAGATGTTATATCTATCTCTTGTGTCATTTAACAAACAAACAACAAAAACCTGTTGGGACTGGAAAGATGGCTCAGCAGATAGGAGGTGTAATGCTTTTGCACTGCGTTGGTTGGCTCCCACCTGCCTAGAACTCCAGCTCCAGATACCCTCTTCTGGTCTCCATGGGTATCTGTACTCATGTGCATGCACACACTCACATACACATAAAAAAATTTTAATTTTAAAAAAGAACCTGTCAAGTTAGAATTCCTTTAACCCTGTGGATCACACAGTTGAAATAGCAGCTAGCTAGCAGGGGAGTGAGTCCAGCTCTGAACTCAGGTAGATGTAAGAATGCAATACCCTGAATCTCCACAAGATTATGATGTTATTAAAGTGTATGTTTCATTCAGCGAGGGTGCACCTCGTGACTAACAATTTGACAGCCATATGCTTAAGAACACTATTTTTCTAGAATCTTCCCTTAGTGTCTCAGAGAAATCCCATGCAACCCTTGGGGTGGAGACAGGCTTTGATAGCTGCCTTGATGCAGGTGTGTGTTTGTGTGTGTGTGTGTGTGTGTGTGTGTGTGTGTGTGTGTATCAGATTTCTACTGAAAACAGATGCCAAAGAGGAAAGAAAAAAAGGTCCTGGCACGACTTTGAAGGACAATTCTTTGTCTTAATTCTGGAAGCCAGAGAGGAAAGTTGGCAGCTCTGCTGAAAGATGAGAGTGCATTGGACGCTGTATGGTCAGGAGAACCCTCAAAGTGGAGTCAGTGCCTCCCTCTGCTCTGGGGACTGTGAGGAGAATGCAGCCGGCCCCTCACTCTGTGCTGAGGGCCTGTAAGGCAGACAAGAGGCAAGCTTGGAGTGTTTGGGTCCAGGTCTCTGCCTCCTGGGGTGGAATCAAGTTGCTTCCTCAGGATGACACCCGAGTCATTCCCACGCCCATGGCCCACTTTTGAAATGACTTAGCACAGGGAGCAGAAGCCAAATTTGAAATAAATTGCTCTGTGACTCACACTGTTCATCTCTGTTTTGACAACAGCAAAGTCCTTGGAATTTCAGCTTATATTTTTATAGGCAATACTATCATAAAATGATCAAAAGTCTCCTTAATTTATACCATTTGTGGCCAGGGTCTTGGGAAGATTCAGTGAGTTGGAAAGTTCTAGAACCATGTACCATAGGCAGGGGGATCTCAAGTTTGGTTCCAGCCTGAACTACATAGTGAGCTCATATCTCAAAATGAGGTGGAGCTGGAAAGGTGACTCAGCAGTGAAAAGTCCTTATTGTGTTTGCAGAGGACCAAATTTTGGTTCCCAGAACCCAATCTCCATCCTACTGTCTCCTCTGAAAAATAATAACCTCAACCACTTCCTAAGTTCTTGGGCTGATCCAGTGAGTTGGAAAGTTCCAGCACCATGCCCTGGGAATCCAATACCTTCTTGTGGCTTCCTACTCATACACACACACACACACACACACACACACACACACACACACATACACACACACACACACTCACGTACACAGTCTTAGTTACTTTTCTATGAAGACAAAAAGCATGGCCAAGGAAACTTACAAAAGAAAACCTTTACGTTGGAGCTCATGGTTGCAGAGTTACAGTCCATGGTCATCATGGCCAGGAGTGTAGCAGCAGGCACAAGCATGGTGCTGGAGCAGTAGCCAGAAGCTTACAGCCTGAGCCACAATCCTGAGGCAGAGAGAGATTACTGGGAATGGCATGGGCTTCCGAAACCTCCAAGCCCATTCTCAGTGACACACTTCCTCCAACAAGGCCACACCTCCTCACCCTTCCTAAAACAGTTCCACCAACTAGGGACTAAGCATTCAAAATTTGGAGCCTATGGGGGCTATTCGCATTCAAATTGTCACACACACATACACACAAATAAAGATAAAATAAAAGGAAATTCTATAATATTAAATATAGTTCTACTTACAGTAGTTCTACTTATAAGTTTTCGCTTTACAATGAAATGTCCATTGTTTTTCACTTCAATATAAAACTCAATAAATGACATCAGATTTCCCAACACTTGACCAGGATTGATGTCGTGCTAAAGGCTTTTGCTGTGCTGTAGTCTAATAAAGGAGGTGTTCTAGGCACCTTGAGTGAGGCTAAGCTGAGTTATGGCATTTGCTAGGTTTGCTGTGCGATGTGTATTTTTAATTTGCACGATTTTTGACTTAATGAGTTAATCAGGCTCAACTGTTGGTAAGTTAGGCCCGTCTGTTTTGCGTGATGCCACTCACGTGGGGTAGTTCTTTCATCATTCTCGTGTTTCTATGATCCCTGGAGAATAGCCAATGGGCAGCTCGTGGACCTGCTGCTCAGAATTCATTCCTTCTATAAGGGCATTGTCTTCCCTACTCCAGGTAGGAGGGGAGAGGAGGGCTGTCAGTCACAATCATTGGCCCAGAGTGGACATGTGATCAAGCCAAGCATGTCAGAGTTCTTCCAGGATGTTAGATTTGCATGATAGACAAGACTCCCTTGTTCCTGGGACCATCAGCTGACAAATTCACAACTTATTTAAACAGACTGGACTCGGATTTGTGTCACTTGCAAACAAAAAGTTCAAAGGAAGACGTAAATCCTTTCATTTCCTTGCATTCACACCTTATTGTGGTGTACCATAGTCACTCCTTAAAAAACTCTTTTGGATCCTTGAACACACAGAGATCTGCCTGTCGTGTGATCAGGGTTAAGGG
>CABHPH010163286.1:0-42905 GCA_902168325.1 Peromyscus nudipes | reverse complement strand
CTGGGATTAAAGGCTGACTTTCTGGGATTAAAGGAGTGGGTCACCATGCTTGGGTGTATCCTTGAACACATGAATTTCTGCCTCTGGAATGCTAGGATTAAAGGCGTATGCTACCACTGCCTAACCTCTATGTTTAATATTGTGGCTGTCCTGTTCTCTGACCCCAGATAAGTTTATTAGCATACACAATATTTTGGGGAACACGATACCCCCACACCTAACTAAGACATCAGTACAGAATAAATATTACCAATATAAAAGGAAGATGGAGATCATAACAAAGCAAGATGAAGCAATGTCCAGCTAATATGAAATCCTACCTCATGTCCAGCATCTGGGACTCCTTCTAATAATATTATGACTCTAACATACCTAAGTAGTCCCGAGTCTTCAGTTCTGCTCCCTGTAATGTAGCCTTCTCTTGGGCAAGCTCTACTCCCTGATTGCAACTTTGCTTAGCAGATGCCACATGGTCCTGGCATTCTTAATGTTATGGAGTCTCTACTGCAACTTAGGATTCAACTAAACACCTCCATATAATGGACTTAGACATACCTGCCATACCTTGGTATCTCTTCAGGGACTCTGACTCTGCCACGTGGTGCTAAACCTTATCTGCTCCCACGACCCTTTCAAATCCAGAGGTCTTCACGGCAACTGAGGTTGCACCTCCATGAATGACCTCCTGGCCTCTTACAGTGCCAAGTCTCAGTTTCTGTCCATGGAGCTTTCAATCCTGTAGCTTTTGTGCTTTCAAAATCATTACCATGTGGTAGACTCTTATTGACATTTTGAGATGCAGCCTTGTCTTTCTGGACTACATCTTCTAGACACTGATATTGAGTAAATACTTTCCAGAGAATTTCACCAAAATGATGCTAGTTTCTTACTAATCACAATTGATTCTTCAGCCTCAATCCACCAGCATTAATTGTCTCAGTAAAACAAAGCTTTCACTCCTACAGATTCATAATTCCAAATATTACATAACTATTCTTGATAGAGTCATAGCCATTCCTTCCCTTTGAAACTTCACAAATCAGGACCCCATTGTGTATATTTCTCTCAAAATTTCTGTGTTTCAACATCCCACAACAGCTCATTAAACTTGGAGCATTAAGTTCAACGGTCTTTTCTAGTTCAAAACTCCAAAATTCTTCCACAAACTTCCTAAAAAAACAACATAATCATGTCCAACATTCACAGCAACATTCACTCTTAGTACCAAGTTCTTTCTTTCTTTGCTTTCTGTTGCTGTGATAAAACATTAACCAAATGCAATATTGGAGAGAAAAGTTCAAAGTCTCTTTAAAATATGTACTAGTTTACAGATTACAGTCCATCATCGAGGAAAGCCAGGGCAGGGTCTCAAGGCAGGAACCTGGAAGCAGGAACTGAAGCAGAGGCCACGAAAATTTCTGCTCCCTGGCTTGCTCTTTATGACTTATTCAGCTTGCTTTAGTATACAACTCAGGGCTGCCTGTCTAGGAATGTTAGCACTTGTAGTCTTCTGGCCCCTCTAGCATCAATCAATAAACAAGAAATTTCCCCACAGACACTTACAGGATTATCCAAAAAAGGCAGTTCCTCAATTGGATTGAGGAACTATTCTATTCTGGCTATTCTAGCTTGCATGAGTCCTTACGCCCCACTAAAACCTCACTCTTCACCGTTTGCATTGCCATTAGCATTCTAGTCACATTTACTTCTACTATAATTATAAGCTCTGCTTATAGCACTTAATGCCTTCTCTAGTCCATAGCTACAAACTATGTCCCCCACAAAACCAGTGCCAAAGTTCTACAAACCACATTGTCAGGTTTATCATATCAATGACCCTCTTTGGTACCAACTTTTTTATATTAGCTATGTTTCCAATTGCTCTGACTACAAGACCAAAGGAAATTAAAAGAAGAAGATTTTCATCCAGCTTGTGTGTTTAAGACACATGATGGGAGGGCATGGTAGTGGGCCATGAGGAGGCTAGCTGGGAGCATTGCATCTGCAGTCAATCAGGAATCAGAGAAAGGTAGATTTTTGTGCCCCACTTGACTTCTTATTGGTATTTGATCTCAGGCTACTGCTGACAGGATAATGCCACCCACAGTCAGGATGAGTCTTCCTTCCTTAGTTAAATATCTCTGGGAGTACCCTCACAGATATTCTTGGGTGTGTTTTCTAGACAATTCTCTATCTTGTCAAGTTGAACATCAAGACTAACCACCAAAAATGTGTTTTCCTTTATTGAGTTCTGAGTACTGGCTTGGGGAGTCTTCATCTCTCTTCTTTGTTGCCAGCTTTCTCTAACTACTGAGGTATGCTGATCTTCTGTGTATATTGGTGGGCTCACATAGGCAGACTCCTTGGTCACTGTTTCCAAAAGACAGTGAAGTCAAGCTTGATAGTTTTTCTCTTTATCCTGTGGAATGATCACAAGTGGAGAGACATGTGGAGGTGCTTCCTTTGATGCCTAGCTGCGCTTCTCTGGGCAGGATGGCATAGGTACAGAAGAATTGTTTTATTTATATTTAATATATCTATCCTGTTTCTTTCTTCTCTGATGGTATTCTGAAACTCCTGAACCCCAGCAAAGACATTTTCATCTGTAGATGTTTGTTAATTCAGTATACCTTGGAGAGAGGATTGTAGAGAATTTATATTGTGCAATCTTGTTGGGGTCACATACTCTGGGACAATGATGCATTCCTAGCAGCTGCCATATAACTTCCAGAATCTCATTATGGAAGGAAGTTGTTTTCTTGCTTATTGGCCTGAAGTTTTACTACATGAATTGCTTTTCTGATTGGTCATGATTCTTATGATTTTCTTCCATGTCAAGAAGTCATAATAAATGTTCTCTGAGCCTGATAATAGTCAGTTTTAACCAAGACAGCAGAAGAGTGATTCTTCCTGAAAGGGATTTGACTTCTCTTGTATGTTTTATATTTTATAAACAACTTGACAGCTTACAAAATCAGAAACAAACAAAAATGTATTTTGAAATATTTTGGATTATATTTATCAAATTGGAGAAAACTGGTATTTTTCCAGAATTGAGTTATCAAGTTTCTAAATATGAGTCTCTAACTAGCTTCAGTAATGTTTTATAGTTTCCTTCATACTTTTAATTGGGTTGATTCATTCAATGATATATCTAGTACTTTTACATTATAATTTAAAAAAAGAAATCTCATTTTTAGTTTCCATGGCTAGTATATAAAAATAAGATGATATCTTGAATATTAAGACTGTACCTGGTAATGCTATTAAAATCACTTGTTTCAACAATTCTAGATCAGTGTTTTTTTAAATTAATTTTAATAATTAAGATTAAGGGCCTTTTCAAAATAACCTTTCCTGTGTCCCATCTGCTGCCCCTGCAATAGAGCTTCATCATATATTCAGAAAATTTTCCCAAATGATTTTGTTGTAAAAATCTAGTTGTGAGATACTGTTCTGTACCAATGCAGTGATGTGAGATATAAATCAATTTTCTGTACAGTATAAGTCCTAAATATGTTTTGCTTCTGACTATCTGAGTAACTGAAGCAAAAATCTACATTGTTTTAGACACATTTGTCAGAATTCCTTTTTACCTTTGATTAGATAAGGGTAGACCATAAAAGCAACTAGTAGAAATTTAAAGACAAAATTTGTTTGTAAGAATAAAAAGGGATTTAAATGTGAGATTCTTTGAATCCTTTAGAAGGTCTGTGGCAGAACAAGTTCAGAAAAGGATGTCAGAAATGGAGGTGTCTGGACGTGTTCTCTCTTGGCTAAGATCTCTACAAACAACAAAGTACAATGAGTAAATCATTTTTAAATGGATGAGACTAGGAATCCAGATGTTTGGAAACAAGATACTAGCTGGTAATACACTGCAGCCCATCATCCAGGCTCTTCCTCAGGGAAACGAGAGTGAAGCCAGGCACTGTGCTTTCTAAATATCCTCTAGAAACCAATCTTGTTGTCACCAACATCACAACTTTGTTTCAGCTGGCAATTTGCCAATATCTGCTTGGCAAGGACTTTTCCCCTTGACTCTCAGACATATATTTTCCCATTTTAAAGCACTGAACCTAACACACAGCAGAGCAAGAAGATTGGAATCACATCAGCTGTACTCCAACCTATTTGCAGGAAAACCTCCAATCTTCATATTTAAAGTATTATTTTTGCCTTCAAAATCTTGGCAACATAAATTATCAGTGTGTGTATCACTGTTCAGAGTAATCCAAAGAAGTAAAAACATATGTCTGTGTAGCCACACAGGTGGCTCTTCACAGTTATTTTCAGTTTTACAAAGCAAATAGGTCAAATGCAGCAGTTGTAAAGTATAGAATATTTATATGCCATGTTGGTGTATTTTAATTTAAAGGTTATTTGGATTTTACAAATGACATGGTTAGCATAGGAGAAGCTTATTATGCAATATAAAATCATCAATAAATTTATTATTTGACTGGAATAAGGTCAAACACACCTTTTCAGTTCTTTGACCACTTTATGAAGATCAAACTTATCCAGTCATTTGTTGAGTGCAAAGGAATATGTATTAGGAAGGGGACAGAGTGTTTCCTTGGAGGCTAGTTGGCCAGATAAATCACGTCAGCATTGCATAAGCCAGCAAAGAGATAATTAAGTCATTTAAATGTGAGGTTTCTTGGCTTCCCTTTCCCGTTTTTTTTTCCCTTGTCTCTTGGAAGCAGAAACTATGAATCCTGTCCCATGTCCTTCTCCAGACTCATCTTAACATCCCTTATCCTCCCCGAGGTCAGTACACACACTTTCCTTTTACTGAGGAGAAAAGAGTATTGAGAACAAATGCTAGCCAAGATTCATGTGCTAAATGATAGATTTCTGTACAGCCATGTAAGTGTGTGTGTCTTGACCTCACTTTATCTCAAATTGATCTATTTATGTATCCTTTCTCCTTTAGGATGTAAATTCTGGCAGGATAGGGGTATGGCTCATTCATCTAAGTGCTTCTAAGACATTATATAATAGGTGATAAGGAGTATTTCTTGAACAAAACTCAGCTGAAGACCATCTAGAGAACAACTTATTTACTTTAGGGATAATGAGACGGACCAGATGGTAAAGTGATAAGCGCAGGTTTCCACGCTAGGCAGTGGCAATGACCTTCTTCCCTGCTGAAAATCTTAAAAGCCAGCACTTATTTATTTACTTATTTATCTATCCATTTATTTATTTACCATTGACCATTTGTTCACTCTGTTGTATGACTCAACCAGAGGAACACATTAAGCATATGAGGCCACTTGGAAGCATTATAAGATGTTTTGGGCAGTGGGACCATCATTTGGCTGATGGTCCTTGGCTCTCCACATTCTGTTCTCATAGTCCCAGATGGCAGCTTAGCATAATTTCCCATGCACTGTGCCCAGCTAAATGATTCTGTCCAAGCTCAATATCAAAAAAATAGGATGATGTAATTTGGGAGGGAAACATAATTTGGAACCTATAACATAGATATTCTATGTTCACTGAATTAGTGAAATCCAATTCTATCTTGCCATACAAAGGTTAAATGTAAATCATTTTTGTTTTTATACCTTCAAATCTAAGTAATTTTTTAAAAAAATCTAAACTTTTAGGTATTAAAAGGTCTTTAAAAATCTTATTTTTTCATTTTATCATTATTATTATTATTATTATTATTATTATTATTATTATTAGTGTGTGTGTGTGTGTGTGTGTGTGTGTGTGTGTGTGTGTACATACAGCATGCATGTGGATGGCAGGGGATAACTTGAGGAAGTGTGTTATCTTCATCCATCATGTGGGTTCCAGGGGTTGCAGCTGGGTCATTAGGCTTTATGACAAGCACCTTTACTAACCAAGATATCTCTCCAGACTGATATTTAAAATCTTTCAACCCGACAAAATTTGATGTCTTCTCCTTATACACATAATGCATACATTTGTCACCTAAGCCACATACCAATGTGTATTCAATGATGGACCCTATGCATGGTGGTCGCCCATATCGCCTAGGTATAATAGGCTGTTCTATCTATGTCTGTGTAAGTATACTTTGTGTGGTTCAAATATATTATTTAACATGTATTTCTCTGATTGTATTCTTATCCTTAAGCAATGACTCTCTATATTTATATATGAATGTGCACACATATACATACAAAATGTTAAACATCTAAAAATTACAGTGTTATTTATGTGTTTCTCATACACGTTAGAATGTCAATATTTCATTTCTTTTACCTCATAGGCAGTGCTATCATCTAAGAAACTGTTTTGAGATATTTCATCACAAAATTATTTGAAGTGGTTTTCCTATATAACTAAGGGTTTGATTTACTTTCTATAAAAATAGGGTGTAATATTTGAAATAGGAGACATTGGTTGTTTTCCAAAAAAATTGGTATCAGCTATTTAGTTCACGTCTGAGCTGTAATATAGCATTGTGCCTGTTTTGACTGCTGTTTTGACTTAAACAAAATCATTCCCTATGTAATCTCCAACAAATGTTGAATTTCAAGATAAAATTACATACATTTGAAGAAATTCAGTATACAAATAAATACAGCACACTGCTGTTTAGGGACTGCTGGTGCAATCTGCTGCCAATTCTTAAAGCATTAAGCCCTACAACTCCTCTACTAAATAATAATGCAGGCTTGAGGTGTGCTGGAGAACAGGGGTGATGCAGCTATTGAAATCAGCAGAATCAAGCATCCAGTTACCAATTTGGACTGGAAACTTGCCAAGGTAGATTTTATTTATTTATTTTTTTACTACTGTTAAAGCTGACAGAATTAAGATATAAACATATACTCAAACACTCAAACTCTAAAAATAAAGACAAACATATACCAGTTAGAGAGTATATTCAGCAGGATTCTTTAAAGGAAAACACACACATGAGTCTATATCTCTATATCTCTATCTATCTATCTATCTATCTTCTAACTATCATCTATCTATTTTTAGATTGGCTTATAGTATGATAAAGGGTCGGGTAGTCCAACAACAGCAGTTTGCACACAGGAGAGACTGAGAACCAGGAAACTGCTCAGTCCATGCAGCTGACTGCTTCAGTACATCCAGTCCAGCACTGACGGCCTGGACTTCCCTGGAGAGTAGCTAGTAGAAAGACTAGATTGGATTAACAAAACAGCTAGAGTCTGATGGGCAGGGCGGCAGCAGTAGCAACAGATGGGCTCACTCAGGAAGAAGAATCAAAGGCAGGCAGGCACTTAGAAGCAGGTCTTCCCTTTCTATTCATTCTTTTTGGAAGTGAGCCTCACAGATGTGCCCAGAGGTGTGTCTCCTAGGTAGTTTTAAAACCTGTCAAACTGACAAACGAAATCAACCATTGTAGAAGGTCAGGGACCTTTGAATTTCAGTTTCTTTTTCTGCGTCCCATTCTGTGTTTTTAGACCACTTCATGTGCCTTGCCATTGAAATATCTATTCAGATGCAGTGGAACTGCCTTTGAGTATTGTAAACAGTTCTTCTACTTCCGTGGGCCAATATATGGATGGGCTCAGCTCTATCTTTTGCAAGTTGGCAATGATCTACTTCAAAGTTGCACAATTAAAAAAAGGTTAAAAAAAACTTCAGATACTCCAAGAGCTGTCCACAAAGTAACAGCAAACTTAAATAGTGTTAAGCTGAGGTGTGAGTGGTACAGTACTTTTCTAGAATGTATGAGGCCCTGGCTTTAATCCCCAGCATACAGAAGTCAAATTACATCCCCATCTCCATTTCCATTAACAAGCAGGGTTAGTAGATTTTTAATTGCATATCACCTCAATGCTTTTTGATATTTAATAGGATTATTCAAGAGCAGCAATTCTTGGCATTTCCACGAGGTTTTATTTCTATTATCTCCAATACATTCAGATTTGAAGGAACAGTTTTGGTGCTAATTACCAGATTTTGACTTTTATGAAAACCCCATACCACATGTCCTGATTTCCTACTCAGCTACATGTGGAATCTGAAATGTGGCTTTATCAAAATGAGCTCACACTTTGGTGTGTGGAATTTCACTTCTAAAGTAGAGATCGTAATTTCAAAAACAAGCATAATTTGCACTCTGTTTTTTCATGAAAAACTACGATGCTTGGCTGTGATCTGATGAAAAATGTTTTACCCAAGTACTGGCTTTTCTACGCAATGCATCTGCAGCTAAAACCAGTTGGTTGTGAGCAGCATCTTCCTCCACACAAGCACGATGGCATCTATTTAATTGGTACCTTTTTAAAGAGAATGTCTTTGACATTTTTTCTTTATTATTTTATTCTTCTTTAGAAATCCAAAATCCACTTTAGTATTTCCTATCTACTTGAATCAAGAGCAATGGTTTGAGGGACCAATGATGGGAGCAAATATGGTTTTTAATTTACTAATTAATTAAAATGAAAGAGATGGTTAAGCGTCATATGAGATAGAAATAGTCCTCATTTCCCTGGTGGCAGCTGATACATCAGAAGACAGACAAGTATTTGAATTCCCTGCCACCTGCTAGCCATTTTACCTCGAGTAAGTTACATAACCTCATATGCACCAAGATTCTCCATCCAGTGAATAGCAAAAAGTTATACAACAGTTTTGGAGATGAAATGACAGATGAGATGTTTAAAATCTTTTGTTAAGTACTTGAAGAAAGGTGGCAGCTGGTCAGAGGTGTGGCTGGTGTTTCTGGTGAAGACGATAGAAAAGAACACAAGGCCTTGGGTAACAGCTCAGTTGGTAAAGTCCTTATCTTGGAAACATTAGTACCTCACCTGAGCTTAGTTACCCAACGCCCACATTTCTAAAAAGCTGAGCATGGTAGTATGGATTTGTAATTCCAGTGCTAGGAATGTGAATGCAAGCAGATCCATGAGCCTTGCTGGTCAGTCAGCTTAGCATCGTCAATAAGTTCTAAGCTTAATGAAATGAAATGTCTCAAAAGACAAGAAGGGGAACATTTAAGAAACAATACCTGAAGTGTCCTCTGTCCTCTACAGGCACATGTGTATACACATATACACACAGACACTCAAACACATGTGTACACACACACACACACACACACACACACACACACACACACACACACCTCAAATGAATCACATCATACCACTTGGGTTGTTTAGACTTTCAAGTTTTTATAGTATGACATTGAAAAAGTGATTTGTAATAGTATTATCTTTCATAAACTTTATAAATAATTATTGATTGTGTTAGACATTAAGTTAATTCCAGGAATTAATCTTCATGGTTAGATAGATACATAGTCCAATAAGAAAAGAGTACAAGTTCCTAATAGAAGAAGATTTACATGAAAGGCTATCTTCCTAGTTGACAAGGTGTAGAAAGCATCCCTGGACGCCTCTGAGGACAGGATAAAAGGGAGAAGTACAGCATGTGGTCCCGTTGTCAGTGAAGTTGGGTTCAGAGCCACTTCTATCACTTATTGTAAATCTTTCAGTAGGTTAGTTAGCCTCTGAGATGGATAGTAGCATGTGTCTCTGAGAGTTATTTTGAGAACCAAATGACATAATATCTCAAAGTCTTAACAAGGTCCTCGGCACATGATGAACATTCCAGAGATGCTTCAGTTCAGCTCTCATTGTGAATAGTCCTTTCTTTTGCAGGATTCACTTAGAGGCCTGCACTGGCTTTCTTGAAAGGAAAACAAAATGGCATAAAATATACAGTTTTGATGTTAGACATTCTCTTTCTGCTCATGACCTTGTCCCAAAGCTCTCATGTCTATGTAGAAACCCAACTTCTCTTTGGAGAAGAGGCATTGTGTCTACCTGACTGAATCCCTGGAAGACTTAATCAACCTTTAGTGGTGTACATCCTCTAGCAATCTAGACAAGTAGTTTTGGGCTTTTGTACTTCATCATGAGCATTCCTCTTATAAGTCTGGTGTTAAATCTGTATCTTTTTGAGATTTATCAAAGTGAATACCACTGTAAGTCTTCTAAGAGTCTCTTACCCATGAATGATTTACAACAAAGGGAGCTACTTCATTAAAAGGCTTTTGCATTCCAGAGGCCCTTGTGAGCTCAGAGAGCTAAGAGTTGTCATTGCTATAGTAGAAGAAAGAGATGTTTATTCATGAGAAATAAAGAGTACACAGGATGTTTATCAATGTGTTGGGCAGTTACATTTTCCCTAGGTTCCCTTTCTTTTGTATTTCTAACCAAGCCTCTTTTACCTGTTTCTCCAGTGTTTCCTGAATGGCTCAGTGTCCTAGGTCCTGCTCTTAGATAGCAGTGTCTCTGCCTTAAAAGAGCTGTGGATGGTATTCAAAGTGGGCTGCTTAAGAGGGCACATCCTACTGTAACACCAGTCTCTGGGTGTAGGTGGAGAACCAGAGGCAGAGAGAGCCTTCAGAAGGTCTAGAAAAGAGGCAAGAAGGTTGGACTATAGTGATTGGAGCATAGCATGCTGCAGATAAGTGTGTCAGAGAAACAGGGACCCTTCTCCACACTTACAAATATTGCTTGCTTAAAACTAGATTTCATATTCAATCAATCAAGTCTGGTCAATTTTAAATTTTATAATAAAAGTGGGATTTTACAAAGGGATTTTTTGAAAAACTTGTGTCTCATTTCAAATACATGCTATAATTTAAATCCTACATAATGTGGTTTCCACATCAATATTTCATGTCTGGGGAAAGGTGACCTCAGATGTCTATAGTGAAATTTTCTTGATCACTTGAACTAGATGCCATGTAAAAGATGTTCTGTATTTTGAGTCAAAGTCTAATTATATAGCTGAAGCTGTGTTTGAACTCACTATGTAGCTCTAGATGGTCTTTAACTCATGATCCTTCTGTCTCAGGTTCAGCAGTGCTAGGATTATAGTGTGTGCCACCACATCTGTCTCTCATGACAATTATTTTGTCACCATCCCTTGCTATAGTTTACTAGTAGAATGTTCCACATACAAAAAGGCCATTATGAACTAAAGGTTAGGAAAATATATTTCCCTTTTACTTGGCTCTTTATGCATAGTTCTCCAAGTGTATGGCTAATTTATCATTGACCTGATGTCATCATTTTGATACTACAAAGATGGAATATCAGAGGAGAATAACATGATGGTAGTATACACATGGGATTTTAGGAACGTATCAGTATTGTTTTGGTATGTACATTTACTGAAACTTACTTAAAATGATAGCTGGATGAAGTAATGAGTTATGATGCTTTTAATCTGTAATCATTATGTGGATCTGGATTCATTTTATTGCATGTTTAGAAGGATGAATGGATCTATGAAAAGTCAGCTAATGGTTTATTAGAACATTGATTTGTTTGATTCATTAATACATAATGAAATATGAATTGTAAGAAACTACTGAAACTTTTTTTTGGCTATAGTTCAGAAACATTTACATGATTGAAGAGAATTATTTTTCCAGGAGAATAAAGTTTAATAGTAATCAGATGTTCCTTCTGGAAGCACAAGGATAGTAATAACAGTGTTGGAATGAACTTCAAATGCTTGCCTTGTAGTTGACTTCTGTAGCGCCATAGTGAAGTCAAACATATAGAAGAGCAAACTTTCCGCCATGTGTTTTGATAATACAACTTTTCCATGAAGTTTGAGTGGCAGCTCTAGACACCGGAATGAAGTTCTGCATAGATGATTAAAAAAAAAAACAAAAAAACAAAAAAAAAACCCTTGATAATACCTGCTCACCATTCTAGCAGCTTGAGTTCAAGTATAGGTGCATTGCACAGGTCCATGAAACATCATTTGAACAATGCTGCCAGTTGTATTACACAGTGGGGTTCGTTTGAAAAGCGTTTCCTTCTGTGTCAGTTTTTGCGTCTATGTGTCATTTCACAAGTTTCATAAGTGAGTTCTTTTTTTTTTTTGACAAGGCGTTTTGCAGTCAAAGCTGGCCTCAAACTTGTTTTGTAACCAATGATAGCCTTGAACTTGTGATTCTCCAACCCCACCTCTCCCTCTTAAGTACTGAGATTACAGATGTGTGCCACTACTTATGTGGTTTTTTTTTGGGGGGGTACCAAGCATCTGAAAACATAACCTCAGGCTTTGTAAATGCTAGCATGCACTCTCCCAACTGAGCTACACACAGCCCTCTGACAAGTGTTTTTAATATACTTCTAAATATTATCTTCTAGTCCTCGGTAACTCTACAAATCATATGTCATCCAGTTTTACTTGGGGAAACAGGAGATGGAAAGTGAAAGGAGTAGAGTATCTGCTGGAAACTGGCAAAGAAGAATGATCTAAGTCTTCATGACTTTATCTGCTTTAATCCCATGATTCTGTCTGTCTTCTATACCTTCTTGATACCTCAGCATTGATTCTTTAATTTTTTATCATATCTGTAACTGTTTTTACATTTAACAGTTTAAATCAAACTTACTGTCCTCTGCTTCCAGAGTCATTATGCAGGATGAAAATCCAAACACCTTAGGGCAACTATGAATTCCTTGAGACCTGGCTCTGCTTACTTTTCCAACTTCAGTCAGTTCCTTTTTACATTTCAACACTGACTTTCTCTGTGCCCCACTCCCCACAGCCCTTAGCAAATGCCCACCCTCACATTAGTTAATATGAGGAAATCTTCAGACCTTAGCTGGCATTGCTTCCTGCAGAGTGTTCCTGGTCATTCCTATTCCTTCAGTGAGAGTGTCGTGCAGACTACCATAGCTCGCCCCAAAGGGCGGGTTAGTCATCTTCTGACTGGTATGTTTGACCTCACTAAGTGTAATCTTATAGAGACTGGAATTGTATCTTCATTTCCTGGCATAGCACTTGACATCTGTTAATCACTTAAAAATCATGCGTAGAATGAATAAGCAGGTAAATGAATGAAAGAATAAATAAATAAATAAATAAGTAAATAAAGTAATGGAAAGATATAGACAGGAATGTGAGGGTTCTCAATAGCAAAGGAGAAAAAAAAATATTTAAGATTTGAATTTTGCTCTCCATATTTCCTCGGTTAGAATTTATTACTATATTTATTGTCTTGTCAGTTTCAATAGCTTCCACTTTTCTCAAGATGGGGAGAACAATGTAAATATATATGTATATATATCACAATAATAAACGCATTGATTTTATTTATATCTTCAGGAATAATTGGCTTTTAAAATTTACATTCATTATTCTGAGCCAAATTAAAGATGCATGTCTCTATTAAAAATCAGTATGCCACAATGGGAAATAGGATATTGTAGGCAAAAGTCTCAAACTACATCAGTTTGGCTGAAAAGGAAGAAATTATCATCTCTGGTTGTTAGCTATTCTATTCTATTCTATTCTATTCTATTATCAGAACCTCTCAGGATTTTTGATCACATGAATTTTAGTATAGAATTTGTTGTTCTAACGATGATTGTGAAATCTTTACTAATTTAATTACATTGTGGCGTCAAAGAACTGTGAATTTCTAATAGGCTAAATTCTATCTACCTGGTTATGGAAGATTCTATTTGAAAGATGGCCTCTAAAATACTATGGCAAAGATTCGTCCTGGTGAATACAGCATGCAGCAAATCCACTTACTGGAAGGGGCACAGCCTGAATATTCCTGTGTAGTTCTGTGCAAGTTTCCTAAATGGCAGATTCATTTAGCTGTCTGATTCACGGTCCAGATTCTAGCCTTCAAGCCTTAATTGGCTCCACTTTGTTGTGATGGTTTGCATGCACCAAGTCAAAGAAACAGTAAAGGATGGACCATAGCAGTGATAGGAATAGACTCAGCTATTCATGAACCTTGTTTGCACTTCATTTGTTATTAAACCAGTAGGCCAGCATTATAGCACATATACAGTCACACACACACACACACACACACACACACACACACACATACACACACACACTTCCACTCATGAACACAAGTAATACATATGAATAGATGTAGGTTTTCAAGCTTCTCTCAGAAAAACATCTAAAATTCAGGGAACAATGCATTTGGCACATTCAGATTAATTCATTGTAGAACTTGGGATCAAAGAGGGCTGACTTTACTCCCTGTAGGCTGGGGACACAGCCAGGTCAGCACACAAAGGCTCAGCTTATTACTCCATAAGGGAATTCTTCCTATGCTGAAATCATATTGGTCCAAAGTTTAATTCTTGCTATGTCACCAGGCCCCCTATGGCTACTCATTTGCTTATATATTTCATTATTGCAGTTTAGTTCTCAAAACCATCCCCAGGCCAGTGTACAAGATAGATAAGCTGAAATTAACCTCAGTTCCCCAAATAAACAAAGGGATACCACAACTATACTCACGTCCTAACTTTTGCTGGCTGGTTTTGTTCTTTTTTAGTCACTGTGGTGGTTAAACTTCATGGTCAACTTGATGGGGTAGGGAATCCAGGAAGTACACCTCTGGCAAGGTTTATGGGGCTATTTCTAGAGAAGTTTAACTGGAGAGTAAAGCTCACTCTGAATGTGGTTGGTTTATCCCATAAGCTGGGACTCTGGATTAATAAAAGGAAGGAGCTGAGCACCACCGTTCGCGGCTCTCAGCTTTCTGACTGTGTGTGCAGTGTGACCTGCTCCTATCAGTCACCCAACATGCCCTTCCCAGCACAGCGAACTCCACCTTCTCTAACTGTGACCCCCAAATAAATCCTTCCTTTCATCAGTTCCTTTAGTCAGCTTCTTATTCACAGTAATAAAACATTTAACACACATAGACACTGATTATCCGCATTCTAAGGTTTTATTTTTGTATCTTGTTCTACCCAAACTCACCCCAGGGATTACTTTAGGCAACATCTTGTGCCTGTTTGGTCAGCAGGGCCTTCAAAATTAGTGCTATCTCATCTACCCACTCTTGATAGACTTAGGGTAAGAAGAGATTGGAATGCTGGGCAATTGTCACCAATATGATAGTGAAACTTTTGAGAGAATGAAGCCAGCAGAGTAGAGAAAAACTTAAATGATGGGTGCAGGAAATGATAGGAATAATGGTAGTGTCGTGTGTGTGTGTGTGTGTGTGTGTGTGTGTGTGTGTGTTTTGACACAGAGTCTTAGGTAACCCAATCTAGTCTCAAAATTGCTATACAGCGCTTGCACATCTGATCCTCCCTTTGTTTCCTCCTGAGTACTGGGGTTATAGGAGTGCGTTAACCACACCTAGCTGACATTGGGGCAGGGATAGAACCTAGATTTGTGCATGTTAGACAAGCACTCTATCAAATGGCCAACATCCTCAGCTCTTAATTGAATCTTTATCCAGTTGACTCTATCCTGGTACTCGCAGTTAAGTTAGCTGTTAAATGCTGTTGGTTTTAAGACGTTTGGGCTGGTTTTGTGCCTTGAATCTTTGAGTCTATACGGGAAGAACATGCCCATATGAATAAGAATTGGTGAGTTTAGTTCACATAGAATAGAGTTGTACATGTGCATTATCTACTATATTGCATATGCCTTTTTACATGTCTCTCAAGTTAAGGTATAACTACATGCTTCAAGCAAACACAGCCCTTTATATGAAGTTTCCCAGTGTATACATGTCTCATAGTCTTTACATCTTTTTGATCTGCTTGCAAGCTTTCAGAATTTTAGGTGACACTACCTCATGCCAGTCCTTCTATGACTGTGGTCAAGTCCTCAAAGCCTCTGCACAGTGGCAGTTGCACAATTGCTGGTGTGTGGATCTCCAGCAATCATATTCTGTGAGAGCCAGGGATGATCAGAGTCATTTAACAATCCTCCACTGCATCTGTCTCATATGCTGCATGTGATTTGTGAGAAGTATCCCTCCAGTTTTCCTATAAAACTAACATCAGTGTTTACCTATAAACAGACACAGAAGTCACTGCTGACTGTACCCTGCTTTGTATACAATCTTATTATATAAAGAGCTCAAGCAGCATGTCTGTCTGCCTAGATGTGTGTGTTCTCCTCTCCAGCTGCCAACCACCTAAATTATTCAGCAAGCCCTGATCATGCCAAGTTTTTAGTCAACAATGGAGATCCTGCCAAAGAGCTAATAATGTAAAAAAAAAAAGCAATGTTTGTGACAATTAACGGAGCCTGCAGCCTGCAACACACATTGGACTCATTTGTAAAGGAAAATTTAAATGATATGCTTCATTATAAATGGTCCCATGCAGCACATTGCTAATCAACCAAAGCAGCTTCTTCATCTCCCTTACAACCCCTCCCAGCTTCCTTTCTGATAAACCCAAATGACAGCACTGTGTCAAGACTCTTGGCCACCGCTCACTGCAGTTGTAAATGTGGTGTGGTTATCTATCAGTGCTATAATCAGCTTAGATCAAACTGAATAATTAGCTGGAACAGGGATGAATAGAGCACCAGCCTCTTATCTTGTCTATTAATAATCACAAGTATAACTTCACAGTCAAATCAAGAGGTATGTTACTGTTCCCCCGAGAGCCTGTTTGGGTAAAACCCCCTGTGACTGTACAATCTAAGCAGTACAGATGGGACAGTGAGCCAATAATGACAAGCTGACAGCTGCCAAACACAGTGATCCCTCCCCCAATCTCGAATGAGAGAGAGAGAGAGAAAGAGAGAGAGAGAGAGAATGTCAAATGGCTATTATTTTTCAAAGATGTTGTGAGTTGAAGACAAAAGGGAGAGGAGGAAAGAGGACAGTATAATTGCTGGTTCATCAAGCCACACAGCCACATCCTTCTGGAGGATGCTGAGCTCAGGGTTAGTGTATGTATACCTTGTCTCTTCTCTTCAAGGTCAGTGGCTGCACTTTCTCTGAAGACACACTGCATAACCCAGTTCTTTAGGCTATAACAATGTTTTGTGCAAAGAAGTGATTCATCTCTAAGTGTATCTTTTTAAAAATGAAGGACAAAATAGCTCATAAGAAAAATACATTTTTAATACTTCTAAGCATTCATAAACAAGCTCTTGTGGTGCTTTCTCCCTGGTTGTTTTAATTTGTATATGTCAGGTTGTTGAAAGTTTCAGGCTCCCACCCCAGAAACAATTCACACATATGTAAATTTACACATGGTCCATTGACTTTTCCTGGGGTGATATGAACAAATGTCTATTCATCCCAGATAGGGCAACATCAGACTAAAGAACCAATTCTGCCCAAATCTGAGCTGATAAATCCATGAGTTGATTAGGCTTACTCACACAGCATGAATGAAGGGTTCTATAAGAATGTGTACAACTTCTAAACAGTTTCATCCGTAGAAAATGCCACACCATTATGGATGAAAACTGTATAATGCAGGAACACTTTATTCTACTTTTTATATACTTGAACATCTGTCAAGATCACTTGCAGATGGTGGGGATTCAGGGAAGGGTGCAATGGCTGAAATGTCAGGTGCAGGTCATGTGAAGTTCCCTTCTGTGGAGTGTCAGGAACTCCATTACAATTGCCATGGACTTTGCTATCACTACATTGTTCTGCTTGTCATGTTGTCATGACAACCAGGTCAAGGTTATCTCTACTTCAAGATGGTGATGGGATGGTAGTATTATACCTAAAGAAAAAGCCACACTACAATAGCACAGCAGTTTTCAGAAGAAAGTGAGGGATTTGTAACCTCCCTAATATTCCTATGTGGACTTTCAAGGTGTTTATATACTCTAGCTCAAAAATACTTGATTTAAGCACATAAAATAATAATGAACAAGATAAAATAAGACAAGGTGGGCCAGGAAGTGGTGGTGCATGCCTTTAATCCTAGCACTTGGGAGGCAGAGGCAGGTGGATCTCTGTGAGTTTGAGGCCAGCCTGGTCTCCAAAGCGAGTTCCAGGAAAGGCTCAAAGCTACACAGAGAAACCCTGTCTCGAAAAACAAAAACAAAACAAAACAAAAAACCAACCAACCAACCAAACAAACAAACAAACAAAAGACAAGGTGAAAGCCCTCATATTGAGGCTGGACAAGGCAACCCAATGGGAGGAAAAGAGTCTCAAGAGCAGGTAAAGGAGTCAGAGAGGCCTGCTCTTTCTGAAGAGGAAACAGTTGGTGTGGTTCTGTGAGAGAAGGGACATGCAGAGAAGTTAGGAGGAGTGGGAGGAGAGGAAACTATGGTAGGGATGTATTGCATGAGAAAGGAACCTATTTTCAATAATAAAGAAACAAATAGTGAAGTTTTTTATGAGGTGGAGCAGGAGAATTAGTGAGTCTAGCTCATGGGAAAGGAGTTATATATGTGCAATAAAGATTGTTGCATTGTCCATGCTGTTTTCCAAGTCCCTTCACTTCAGGGACTAATGTTCTTATTGTAGCTAGAGTTTTCCTTCCTGGCCCAGGTTCAGGACAAATATCTCTCATCCGCCAGTCCCGCAGCTGCTCAAACCCAACCAAGTAAACACACAGAGACTTATATTACTTATAAACTGTACAGTCGTGACAGGCTTCTTGCTAACTGTTTTTATATCTTAAATCAACCCCTTTTGTATTAATCTATAAGTTGCCATGTGGCTTGTGGCTTACCGGTATTTAACATCTTCTCATGGCGGTGGCTGGCAGCATCTCTCTGCCTCAGCCATCTACTTCCCAGCATTCTCCTTTCTCCTTGTCCCACCTATACTTCCTGCCTGGCTACTGGCCAATCAGTGTTTTATTTATTAACCAATCAGAGCAACACATTTAACATACAGGACATCCCATAGCACTTCCCCGTTTCCTTTTTTTAAAAAGGAAGTTTTTAACTTTTACATAATAAAATTGCATATAACAAAACAATTATCAATCAAGAATTACAGTTACACTATCTAGTCTATTTATAATATCTACTCTATTTGTATTTGCCAGAATTAAAGAAGATATCAATCTATCCTATATTTGTGAGTCTAAGGTTTCATATCTAACTTATCTCTTATCATAATTAAGGAAAATTATAACTCTAGTTTTCAACTACATCAAAGACCTCAGAAGGATATACTATTTTTTATTACCTGAGAAATGGGAGAAGGATGCAAGCAACTTTCAGGAGTCTTGCAGGGTAGACAGAGACAGCTGGCAGCCTGGACAGTCACCTAATGTTCCTTTGCAAAGTTGGGGCATCTGTCTTTTGCCCACAGGCCTAGAGTCTTTCAATCATTTCTCTCTGTGTCCTGTAGAATGTCTGGCAGTTTTCTCTGCAAAGCAGAAACGTGAAGGACCATTTTGCCAAGCAAAGTTTAGTGGTCACCTTTCTATGGGTCCTGCATGTGTGGTCGATACATTTTTTTCAAGCAGTCCAGGCAAGAACAGTTTCTTACCCAAATGGCTATTTTTGTCAAGAAGAAGATAAACTCTATGTAGAGTGTCTTTGATGCCCATCCTCCTCTCTGAAGTAAATCAGTGCTCCCAGGACCAGACATGCCTCATTGTCCAGAAAGTCAAAAAATTTTAAAACATTTTAAATGCCTTATTTTGTAAGTCTTTGAAGTATTTGAAGATTACCTATCTATCTGAAATATATCTATATATCTAGAAAACTAAATTAACATGGCTACAAGTTTGACTATCATAGAAGACTAATTATTAATCTGTATTTCTTAATTATCCCTTACAGTCTAAATGAGTTACATAAACATAATACCTCAAACGAGAATAGAAATATATATACAGTATAAGAAAATTAACTTCAAATTTGTATCAATAAACTAAAATCTACAGCAATGTAAAACATTTTTAAACAAGTTGCTCTTTAAAAGTAGGTTTAATAATCTACCCTTTCATCCTATCAAATCTATATTCCCTTTTATTAAGAAAGAGATCACATTTATAATCAACCTAATTTAAATAAAAATATTGGTTTTTCTCTGTCCCACACCAGAGGGCTCTTGTGATATGGGACAAAAGAATTTTTTTAACCTTTTTTTTGTAGCAATATGTTTGGGTTTAGAGAAGGAGTGAGCCAATTCCATCTCCAAAGCAAGCTTGGTATATTTGGGAATTTGGGCATAGCTTTTCTTACTACTTCCTTCTGGAGGGCGGCACTGTATCTTGTGGGGACACAAAGAAAATTTTAGGATTATGGAGTAATCTGTGAGGGTGTATTGTCTGAGCCAGTTGCCTTGAATCCATTCTGGATGTTGGATTATCTGGGCCATGGTGTCATCGGAGACCTTTCTGGGGGTCTTGGCTGGTCAAGCCTGATGTATCTTAATCTGGAACAAATCCATAGCCTCTTGCTTTCTGTGGAAACAAAAGCAGAGCCTCCTTTCCAAAGCAACATGTCCTTACATCCAAATTTTGAAGTCAAGGTACCTTTAAAGTATACATTTTGGCTTAACTCAACAGCTTTTACAATCAAATGTTTTTCTTTAGTTATGAATATCAAAGACAACATAATCTAGATTTTATGTGTGATAGCCATTTTACATGGCTTATTTTTTATATTACTTTTAATTTTTTCAATGAAATAGTCATATGAATTTTGGAAATTTAGAAGAATAATCTCCATTGAAACATTGTTTATAAAAGTCCATTGATTCATTTGTTAACTTTCATTTTTCTTCTTGTCACTCCACTTGCTCACTGCCCCCTGCCCCAAGCACCTACTGCATACAAATCACTGAGCTGAGTTCAGAGAACATAGTGGTAAAAGTCTTTAAAGAGTCTCAGGCCAGTGGAGCTCAGGTGCTTACTAAAGAGTGTCTGCAGCAACATCATAGAAGAGAGGGCAGACAGACAGGAAGGACCAGAGGACCAGGATGCCTGATGTGAGTTTGCTTTCTAGATATCACAGGGAAGAGGAACCCACAAAGTCTCAACAATATAGCTGCCTAAAAATTGAGAGCATCAGTAGATGTGAAAACATGGGTAGGGGGATTTTACAAGATCCTGTTTCTGGATAATGACATATATAGACAATGAAATGCTGCTGAAGAGTTTCTTCATAGATAGCCTCTTGATAGGTTGTCGAATTCCAAGTGAGGACTAAACATGTGTACATACGAGCAACCTTGAATGCACTCAGTAGTGTGTGTGTGTTTGTGTGTGTGTGTGTGTGTGTGTGTGTGTCCTTGAATTTGCTACATACTGAAGGATAAACTTGATCTCAGACCCTTCTACTTTTATCTTCTGCAGTGGTTCAGGTCTTGACACCTTTGGGGGTTGAAGGATCTTTTCACAGAGGCTGCACATCAAATATCCTGCAGATTAGATATCTACATTATAATTCATAACAGTAGCAAAATTACACTTATGGAGCAGCAACAAAATAATTTTATGGTTGGCAGTGACTACAACATGAGGAACTATATTAAAGAGTTGCAGCATTATGAGGGTGAGAAACACTATTGAGTGCTTAGATTATAGGTGTGTACCTCTGCATCTCTTTTATGTGGTATTGGTGTATTGAGACCAAGACTTTCAGCATGCTAGGCAAGTGCTCTATTAAGTAAGCTAAATCCCATCTCTTTGAAGATATCATTAAAAAGATTACATTTTATTATATGTGAATGAGTGATTTGGTCTAATAATGGTGGTGTGTGTACTACATGCATACCTGGTGCCTGCAGAGATTGGAAGAGGGCATCAGATCCCTTGAAACTAGAGTTATGGACAATTATAAGCTGTCCTGTGGGTACTAGAAATTAAACCTAGACCATCTGCAAAAGCAAGTGCTTGACTGCTGAGCCATCTGTCTAGCCCCACCTTTAAAAATCTTAATAGGGAGATTTCAGTTGGCTTTCTAAAATAAAAGGGCAGAAAAAAGATTGATAAGAAAAGGGGAGGTGAGAAAAATTTCAAATGAAAGACCTATTATATTCAAATGTGGATCTCAAGAACCAGTTGAAAAAGGAAACTCATGGTGCAAGAAAGAATTCTTTCTGAATGGAAATGGAAGAGTGGATGGGGGCATGGAGGAAATTGGAAGGATGGAAGGGAAGCTATAGTCACGATGTAGAATAAGTGAAAAATTTAATTAATAAAAATTTTAAAAAGGAAAGGAGAAGTATATTTGTAGGTACAAATACCGTTGAATGCAAGGTCTTGGCATTGGACACTGCAGCTGGCCTTACAGAAGTGCACAGATGTGTGCCCATTTCTGGTTTTTGGCTGGTGGGAAGAATCCTGCCAGGAACTGTGCTTGTTGAAAACAGGAAGAAACAGACAGTTCTTGATGGGAAGGTGGCCCCCAGAAGTGGCTCTAAACAACATGACATCTTGCTAACTCTTCAGATTCTGGTTATGTTCTCCTTTACTGGCCAGAATGAAACAGGGGCCAGGCCTTAGTGGGCCCTGAGACCTTGGCACAACTGACTCCATGATGGAAGTACCACGCAGGCTGTAAAACTCAGCACATAGACAGCACCATCTACCAAAACTTAAACAAAGGTCTAATCCATCAAAGTCTATAGTTCTGTAAAAATCTCTAAATGTACTAAACTTGCTTTTTCGTTTTTGTAGTTCTGCTTCTGGCTAACTGTTCTTGTTAACTGAAGTATGTCAACCCAGGACATGGTTTTTGTGTTTAAAAGCTCATTGTAACAAAGGCTCGGGGCTACACTGAGATCCTGAACACTAGTGTAGTTAATATCTGGTGTAGTCTCCAGCAAGCTAATAAAGACTTTCTATTCACCTAATCCCATGTCTGTGCAGTCTTCTTTGGTGCATACTCCAAAACAAAAAGGTCACTACCCTTTGGTGAGGATTGCATTTTCTTGGAGACTTTTAAACATTGTTCGATTCTTATTTAGATTGAAGTCTTTCTTTCTTTCCTTATCATATTTCATATCTGTTATTATTTCTTTAATAATTAAAAAACTTTGTTCTTGTATCTTTGTTATTATTTTTTCCTTCCTAACTTCCATGTATCAAGATGCACCCTCAGATACCCTTGTTTGCTTTGTATTGCCTACAATGTGGTTTTAGGTTTTCATTTTCCCTTTCACGTTTTATCTTAGCTTGGATTTTTGTGTTGATGTATCATTCTTGTATTTTCATAACTATTTCTTTTTCCTTCATTTTTTTGGTCCTTTGAGAGAGGGTCTCTTTATTATGCAACTTTGGCTGTCTTGGAGCTCATTATGTAGATAAACTGGCCTTCAACTCACAGAACTCTCCTTGCCTCTGCCTCCCTGTCTTTCCTAAGTATTTCTAGCTAAGTCATGACAGTACATTTGGCCAATGTGCTAGTTTAATCATGGAAGATTCTCTAAGGTCCAGCTGGTCTTTACTTGAACCCTATGGTGAGGGTATGGGGACTTGACAAAACATTTTAAAGGCAAGGATCACTAAGTTAGATCATTGTATCTCTTGAAGGGAAATTTGAGATCAGCATCCTCCTTCTCCATTTCTTCCTGTCCTTAGTCCTTATTTTCTATCACTTCTAGTCCTTATTCTCCATTCTTTCATGAGCCAAGAGGAAGAGGTTTTTTCTACCACTTCTTCCATGGTATGCTGGTTCACCACCGGCCCAAAAGCAGTGATGTCACTCAATCATGGACTGAGACTTCTAAAATGTTTAGGTAAAATAGCCTTTTCTCTTTGAAAGCTAGCTTTTTAAAAAATGTTTTTCCTTTTTATTGAAAATATTTTCTCACACAATATATCCTAACCCCAGTTACTCCTCCTTCCACTCCTGCCCGTTCCTTCCCTCCCCTTCTCTTCTAGATCTACCCATCCCATCGTTAATTAGAAAAAAACAGGACTCCAAGAGATAACAACCAAATATAACAAAATCAAATATAATAAGATAAAGCAAACAACACCGCATCAAGGCTGGACAAGGCCAACTCAACAGAAAGAAAAAAGCCAAAGTGCAGGGACAAGAATCAGAGACCCACTCATTCACACACTCAAGAGTCCCACAAAAATAATAAGCTGAAAGCTATAATATATATGCAGAGGATCTGGTACAGACCTGCGTAGGCCCCGTGCTTGCTGGAAAGCTAACTAGCTATCTTAGACATTGTGTTATTGAGAAAGAAAGTAAACTAACATAAATTAAGATTTTATCTACTCAGAAGCAACTCCTCCACATATCTGCCATTTGTTTTCCCTTTTATTCATAATATTTTTATACAGGTTCTGCTCTGGTAAGTTTATATTTTGCTGAATCTATGTTATAAGAGCTTAATATGGGGAAGACAAATGGTGTGTGTGTGTGTGTGTGTGTGTGTGTGCACGTGTGCTTGATTGTACATTTCCTCATTATTACTGTTGTTGGCAACTCTTCAGAATATCATGGTTCCAGTACACAGCCAGTTGCAATCCAGACATTCAATATAATTGTTCCTAGAAGCGCTAGATGACCAACATTCCATTTTATTGTTTGAGATTCATAGTGTAATTCTGTGCCTCTAGCTCATCCTTGTTTTTCTGACTAGCCAAATTTGGGGACAATAGCTAATACTTTGACACAGCTCATGTTTTATTCCTAATACCAGATAATCTAAACATTACAGAGGATAATAGTTATAAATTTCAGGTTATTTTTAACTGTAAATTATTTTGTGTATTTAGAGAAAAATAACTTGTTATTGTTTGGGGGAATTTATCAGGGGAAAACAAAATAATATGCCCTTTCACACTCTGATGCCAAATATGCCAAGATCTGAAGCAGATCTTGATGATTATTTCTTGTAGGATGTGTTTATACTTGAGCAGAAATCTCAGGTTTTGGCACCACTGCATACTGATGGGAGGGAGATTGGGTCCAGGGCACTTCAATCTTTCCAAATTGACATCTGGCAGAGACTACTAATTACATCCATTCATCCATCAGCCCTGTTACTCAGATGCTTTTTTGCTGAAACAGAAAAACTCAAGTCAAGATTTGGAAGTAAAAATGAAGGATTTGTGGCTTTACATTATCAGATTATTAGAAGGTCAAGAGTAGAGCTGGGTATTTGGGAAACAATGGAACTGGGACACAAGTGCCAATGAACTTTCAATTTCTCAGACTAGTTGAAACAATCATAGGGATTCAGGATTTGGTAACTCTCAAACTGTATCTATCTTTGTGATATCTTGAACATAGAAAAGATTATTTTTCTCTGTTGGCATCTATTTGAACAATCTCAGGAAGGCATTTGATACTGCTGAGTTCTACTGGTATCTATTCCTTAAGCTCTCACTGTGGCCAGGCTTTGCCTTGTCTGTCTCTCTAACCCATGTCCAAGAGACACAGCACTTATTGTTGGGACAAGAAATAGGGAGGAAGGGTCAGGAGGTCATAAGTATTAACAAGAACCCAACTCTAATTATGATTGTAAGGCAATATAAACATGCTTTTCATGTTTCTTTTCTAATGTCTGTGACAAAACATAAAATACACTTAATCTAATTTTGTATATAAACACACGTGTGGAAGAAGACTTTATGGTTATCTCATACATACATCAAAATTATTTTGAGCAAATAAAAACATACAAAATACAAATCCCTACTAAAAACCATTTGGTCAAGGTTGTCTCTATCTGTACTGACTATTAATTTTTAAAGGGGAGCCTTAGTGAAAGGCATTTGGAAATTTTGAGGAACTTACTGTAGATAAACTTCATTCGGTTTATCTCAAGAAGTGAGAATTAAATAGGACTAAATGACTATTCTACTAGAGTTTGGGTAAAGAGAGAGTGGTGTGGGATGTCTTCCTGTACGCTGTGAATATGTGTTGCTATGATTAGTTAATAAAGAAGCTGGTCTGGCCTATGGTGAGTCAGGTTGCATAGCCAGGCAGGAAATCCAAGGAAAGAGAAAGGAAAGAGAAAGGCAGAGTCTGGAGAGAGGCGAGCTAGCTGCACAAGGAGCTACATGCCAGCAACAGGTAAAGCCACAGAACACGTGGCCAAACACAGATTAATAGAAATGGGTTAATTTAAAATATAAGAGCTAGCTAGCAAGGGCTTACAATAGGCCATACAATTGTAAATAATATTAAGCATCTGAGTGATTATTTTATAAGTGGCTGTGGGACCAGGCAGAGCCAGAGAAAACTTTCAACTACAGGAAAGGGAAAAATACTAATACAAAATCCACAATCTTTAATGGCATCTCACTAAGAATTTAGTATGTTATCTTTATATTTAATATTATAAAGTCAAAACATAATGTATTGAAAATCATATGACTTATTTTAATTTTTTCAGATATATTTCCAAAATATGAACAATTCTGTGAAATATGCTAATTTTATTGTGTGGAAAAAACTGGTGAAAAAAGAGTGCAAAATGTTTCCTAGTTTCCAAAAGAAATGATCATCGGATTTTTATTTTGTTTTAGCTTTTATTTTGCCTCTTTGAAGAGCAGTATAAGTTTTTTTTTTCATTCAGTCAGAGAGCACCTTCAAACAATCTATCAGGATAATGGAAGTCTCAAAATGTCTTCTTTCAGAGAAAACAGCTGGAAAGAGGTAAAGTGAGCAATGTTTTCTTATTCGTCTGTGAATTTTATAGAGATAGTAACTTGGCACAGACCCATGTTTCCAGCATCTTACCCCTAAGGAGCTAGTTAGTGTTTAAAAAAAAAGAAAAAGAGGAAAAGTAAAAGTAAAAAACCCACTTGGGCAAATGCAAGCAGCAATTTCCTCACTGAAAAACAAGAAGGAAAAATAATCCATTTTTTATAGTATATTACCTACAAGTACAGACATGACTTTGGTAATCACGCTTTCGTTGCACACAGACTGTAAAATATTTATGGAGACAATGTGATTTGGGTCAAGACATTAAATAAAGTAAAAGTTGCTTTATTCAATATGTGATGAACAGTATCCATATTAAAAACCATTGGGAAAAGTGTTCAAATGAAAAAATATGCTTAAAACAAATTCATCTGTTCAATGTTCATAAATGTTTTAAGAAATGCAGACAAACGAGTCTTGAGATCCATATTTACTGTACACAGTTGAAAACACTAATAGTATTTATTTAATCCAGAGGGGGAAGTGACTCAAAATTTGGCTTTTAATGATCAACAGGAAATACTTTTCCTGAGAAATTACCAAAGTGCTTGTTGTCAACCAAGCTACAATGGGGTTATCATTCTCCTCTTGGCAAATTGCTAATGCTATTAGACTAACATTGATTTACAAGGAGAAGCTTTGTTCCAGACTTGCAGAAAATCTGAAGCTCTGAATCAGAGAAGCAGTCTCCATTGAAGGTGTGTATGTGCAGAGAATGCAAAGCCATGCTTACTTGAAAGTTTAGTGGTACTTATTGGCTATTTTACACAGCAAGTTAAGTAACTTGTTTACTCAGGGATGATAGCTAGTGCTGATTAGCGTCAAACTGAGGGTTCTTGATCTGCTGTGCCGTTCTCTACAGTATGTTCAGGATGGGGGAAGATCAGCCTCATAGTTTAAGTGCAGTATTAAAGCACACATAACAGTGTTTCCATATGCATGAAATCTGCTCTCTAGAATGTAAGATCTGGGCTAGCTGCAAAGTGTAAGGTTCATTGTGACAGTTGTACTTATGCACGAACTCACTCAGTGTTTTCTAATTATTTCTAAATTCCTTCTTTTGACAACGAGCAGAATTAGCCTTTTCCATCAAAGTAAACCTCACATGTGTCAATGCAAATTAAGCTTTAAGCATTATGCAAATGGATGAATGCTTTCCTTTCTTGTTTGTGTAAATAATGAGAGTTGTAGAAAATTCTGTGTGGTTTGGGTCCAGGTGAACTTGGGTCAAACTTTAGATAAAAATATAAAAGAGAACTATCAGGCTCATTTCATCTATGAGGCACTTTCTAGCTCCGAGAATTTTTGGCTCCTGAGTGAATCACGATTTACTATAATTTATTATAATATGGCAAAAGAAATCATCTCAGTCTTCTCATTCTGCTGTTTATGGGTAGAAAGCTTTATGGAAGATCAAAAACAAATCAGAGATATCCTGGCTATCTGAGAAAGACATTCATTCTAAGGAAAAAGGAGGCCCAACAAATGGGTAGAAAAAACATAAATATAGTTAAGAAATATCAATTCTCAAAGGGATTCCAAATGTTAGTAATAGCAAATCCCCTGTTAACGGCCATTTCCTCAGCATCCATGAAGTACTTGAGACAATAGAGCAGCAACAATTGATTGCTACAGGTAGGGGTGCAAAGTGAAGAGCCAAGAGATGGGGAAAGTTTATTACACATAAAAAATTTATGCATACAGAAACCTGGGAGCCCTGGGGTATAATTCAATACAGAACTTGCCTATAATGCACAAGGCCCTAGATATAACTCCTTGTGTTGCAAAGGAAAGAGTGTCTTCCACCCCAAGTTCCTCTTCCAGGTTTGTCCCCACTACACACAACCCTAAATCTCTCTCTCTCTCTCTTTGTTTTTATTTATTTTAGTTTGTTTTTGTTTTCAAGGCAGTGTTTCTCTGTGTAGCCCTGGCTGCCCTGGAACTCACCCTGTAGAACAGGCTGGACTCGAACTCAGACATACACCTGCCTCTGCCTTCCAAGTGCTGGGATTAAAGGTGTGAGCTACCACCTGACATTTTTCACTTTCCTAAGATTCTTTCATATCTATTAGGATGGTAAGAACACAAAATAGGCTAACAGGTTTAAAGCAGATTTTCTTTTCTTATTCAGGTATTGGTTCATGGGCCACATAATCTGACACCTGCTTTTCTACAGCCTGTGGTTAAGTGTGCTTTGCAAATTTTTGAAAGATTAAAAATTGTGAAATGTTTTATAGTATATGAATCATATGAAATCAAAATTATATTGTCTATATAGTAAAGTTTCACAGGAACACAGTCATGCTTATTTATTTCTGTACTGTTTATGTCTCCTTTTGTGCTCTGACAAGAGAAGCAGAGGGCGCAATGCAGCAGTTGTGGACTGAAGAGTCTAAAGGTATTTACTATCTGGTCCGGCATCACTCTTCTTAATCTGATTTGCTGTTGGGATCTTCAGTAAGAAAACGTACTGTCAAGAAAGAAAGGTTATAAAATGTTGTCTTTCTTATATGTTAACCAATATACCAGGTGCATTTTATGAGTGACCTATTTATAAAACAGGTCAACTCTTGATTTGGGGGCAAATAACAGTTTATTACTTACAACATCAGTAGTATTCAGAATCAGCATTTTGAAATAAAAAAATTAGAGAATTTCATATATGAGTACACTGTATTTATCTCATTTCCATTCTTCCCTCTCTCACTTCTGCTCCTCTATGTCCCCACTACCCACTCTCAAATTCATGACCTCTTCTTTTATAATTGTCATTGTCACACACACACACACACACACACACACACACACACACACACACACACGCACACACCCTACTGGGTCAATTAATGTGGCCCATATTTGCATGTGTTTAGGGTTGGTCACAAAGGATGGAAAACTTATCATGGACATGTCTCAGGTGAAAACTGATTCTCCTCCATCTGCAGCCATTGATTGCCAGTAGTTGTTTAAACAGGAATGGCACCTTGTTAAATTTCTTGCAATCCATGTTGTCATATAAATTGATGTAGTCATGTGCAGATCTTGTATGAGCACCTGTATTGCTGAGAGTTCACAAATGTCGTTGCTATGTTTAGAAGACACTATTTCATAGTAGTTTTCCTTCTCCTTGGGTGCTTAAAATATTTCCACTCTTTCTCTTAAATTGCTACTTGTCAGGTATTTGGTGCAGCATTGAGAAAAATACACTAATACAGATATAGGTAAGAAATAGATAGACTGACTTTCTTAGTGTCAGTTTTCTGTGGTTAAGAGTGATGAGGAGTGTGATGGCTATTCTTGTCAACTTGACCACATCTGAAATTAACTAAAACCCCCAAAATGGAGGACACACCCATGAGGAATTTTGTTTAATTTTAAGTAAGAAGATCCACTTGTAATCAGTATCTTTGAGGTATGGAGATGTATGTGTCTTTAATACAAATCTTTTGAGCAGGAAAAAGACGCACCTTTAATCCAGATCATATCTCTAATTCCACCTCTAATCCAGGCCGAACCTTCTGCTGGAAGTCTATTGAAGGACATGGACAATGGAAGCTTTTAGTCTTTGACTGTTTGCTCTTGCTGTGCTACCACTACCAAACTTATTCCTTTGTTGGACTTGGAGCCTACTTCCTTGGGATTCCAGTCTATACTGAAGACCAGCTGACACATCCAGCCCAGCTCACAGACTGAGCAACTACTGGATTCTTGGACTTTCCATTCATTGCCAGTCATTGTTGGATTAGCTGGACTGGAGCCTAAAAGTCATTCTAATAAATTCCTTTTCTGCATACACATACACACATATGTCTGTCTGTCTGTCTGTCTGTCTCTCTCTCTCTCTCTTTCATTCTTTCTACAAGTTTTGTTACTCTAGGGAACCCTGAGTAATACAAGGAGCAAATGAAACAATTCATTACAAGTTAATCCCAGTGATGAGTGATAGACTATAAAACAGTCCTTTAAAGAAGTTGTTTTACTTCATTTTTATTTCTGCCTTAAAAAAAACATCACTAAGAACCGAATCTGCCTGAAGTCAGCTAACTGGTGGTGCAAATCATTTCCTATCTTTCACTGTTACTTTAGGGAATGAGAGGTGCTCTCAGTCTCAAAGCATTCTATGATATGCTGAATTAATTTTTGGATCACCTTGGTGACAGTTTTCTGAAGAGTTTTATACCATCAAGAAAGGCTTCTAATTAGTTTTCTTTTTTTGCAACCTTGGAGGGGAGGGATAGAAGCATGAAGCCAGGGACAGCCTAGATTCCAGCACTGACTCCAGTTTTTTGATCTTGAAGTTACTGAATGTCACTTGTCAGTTCCACACCTGTATTATCATACCTTTTGTTCTAGTGAGAGTTTGTAGCAGCATTTTCCAGTTAAATATTTTCCTCTTCCAACTCCTAGCAAGCCTGCTCCTGTTTGACTGACAGATAATAGACACCGGATGATGGATAGCTTTGTGCATCTTACCCTCCAAAAGGCAGTGTCTATGTTCCCTAGAGCTTGCTGCCAGCATCTGTAACTTCTTCCATTATGGAGACTTTCAGTGACTTGAAACAGTCAGAGTTGCTTTGCTTAATTTTGATATTGGTTTCGGTTAGGTTTGAGTAGTATACATTAACATCCAAGCCGAAGGTTAACCCTTGTGGAGGATGCTACCAGCAAATGTGAAACATGTGAGGTTAACACCTCAGCATGGATCGCACACTAGTGTTAAAGGTTGTGATGTTAATCCCTGTTTAGGGATGGGTTGGCTTCTGTTTTCGGTTTTCTAGTGCAAGTGCTGAGACAAACCACCAAGAGACAATAGTTAGAGTCTGCAGGCTTTTCTGTCATTCTGTCTTGAGAAGACTCATCCCCGGACTCAGGGGACTGGTACCTATTTGGTGAGGTGAAAATGTGTTGATTACTCTTGTACGGGTGAGCCAGGGCATATTTTCAGTGGTGTACCAGGGGTTCAAGTAGGAAAAAGTAGAAATTTGCTTTTTCATGCTTTCCTCTACTTGCTTTCAGTTTGTTATGGTTCTACTGACCAAGGGCAGAGTCTGTATATGAGGGTGCAACCAAAGACAATGAATACAGGAAGGCATGAGAAACTTGAGCTATACATCCAACCAATTTAACACAGTATCTATAAGTAAAAAAAAAAAAGATGCTAAAGTAAAAGAAATTCTATAGGAAACAATTTCAGTCATGTGATATTATTATAGAAATTAAAATCTCCTGGAAAGTTACCAATCAATATATGTTTATTGTGTTTATCTTTTTACAATAATGGCTGCTGGGTAGTTTTTATGTTTTTGTGTGGTTCTTTATACTTTAATATACTTGTGCTGAATAGTTTTATGTCAGCTTGACACAAGGTAGAGTTATCTGAAAGGACGCAGCCTCAACTGAGAAAACGCCTCCAGAAGATCTGACCCTATGACATTTTCTTAACTAGTGATTGATGGGAGGGCCCAGACCATTGTGGGTGGTGCCATCTTGGGCTGGTGGTCCTGGATTCTATCAGAAAACAGGCTGAGCAAGTCAGTAAGCAGTACCCCTCCAAGACCTCTGCATCAGCTCTTGCCTCCATGTTCCTGACTGACTTCCTTTAATGATGATGAGCAGTGATGTGGAAGGGTAAGCCAAATAAACGCTTTCTTCTCAGCTTGCTTTTTTTGGTCATTGTGTTACGTCACAACTGCAGAAACCTTAACTAGTATAAACCTTCTGCCTTGATTTTATACTACCATTTTATAAAGTGTAATTTTAAAAGTCTAAGGAAGATATTTGTTTTACCATCAAGTGCAGTGACTGGGGACTATAGAACAAGAGGAAAAGAACTACTTTTTCCTCATAGCCCTCTCACAGGCAAACCTGTATCCTGGTCTCACTCCAGCGTCTTCGTCTGTAAAGTTTTTCTGGAGAGTTAAGCACTGTCTCAGTGTCAGTTTCCTTTGCTTCCATGGCAGTCTAGAACCTGCTGGGCCAATATCGTCCCTGTTGGGCAAAAGAAAACTTCAAACCACGTTGCCTGGTTTGTTTTACCTACCTATGCAGAACCACATAGATGAAGAGCTTTGCCACCATCAGTTTTGAGGGTAATGAAGTTCCTTTGAATATCATCTTCCATTTCTGTGAGGCAGTTTGTGCACTGTCGAGTTTCGAGTTCTGATGCCTTTTCCCCGTTGGTGTTGGTGTCTGGACGTGGGAAGGGAGTTTGGTCAGGAGACAATGAGAAATGTATGGCTAGGAGACTGAGAAAGCCTGTTGAGGTAATTGCTCATTCAGTACATTTTCCCTCTGGGACTTCAGTATCTGCACTTGGAAAAAAAAAAGGAACGAGAGAATGAAGAAATTATACCATCTATAGATGCTTACACAGACAAACAAACTTGACAACGTTTATGAATATTTGTTCTACAGAGAAATGCATTCAAAATCTTCATGCTCTTGGCTTGAGTTACTGCTAGAATTGAACACAGACTTGTTGGTTTTGAGAAGTCCAATATCCCTCAGAGGACTGTGACTTTGTGGCGATTGTTCCTGCACAACGACAAAATATTTGCTAACAAGAGACAATACTTGCTCTAATACTTTTAGCTCAAAATTCAAGAGATTGGCTCTCAAGTGGAAAGTAGGAAGGCTGGGGACTCTGTAATTCTGTCCATGGAAAGGGGCTGAAGGCACCAAAGCTTTGTAAACCTACTTTCAAGTTCACCTAAGGATGACCTTCATTTTCTAGATTAAAACCTTGGAGTATTCATGGGAGTCGTCCATTCTTTAGAAGAGGTCAATGAATTTTAAGTTGCTTCTGAAATACTTTCTCTTGGTCAAAGTTGCCTTGCTTTGTTGTTTAAAAAGAAACCAGCCAATGCATTTAGCAACAAACATTCCTTCTAAAATAACTGCCAGCAGGATTCTGACAAGAGCACACTGGGCAATGTGAGGCTCCATCCAGTCAAATACAGGTGATATGAGGATCACACAGCGAGACAAAATATATGTGAAGGCAGTTAAGCCAAACAAGGAGATTTTATATTTTGACCTTGTTCTAGGTATAAAGGAAACTCCAGGAGGCCTACAATTCCACATCAGTTCAGACGAAATGATTGATCTCTTTTCAATTGAAATGAAAGCTCATTTTAATTATTTAAAAATTATCCAGACAATCATAACTTTCAGGCTATCAGAGAAAGCAGAGCAGTGACAAGAAAAATAGCATCTAATTTAGTTTTCCTATTGTATGTGAGCACATGGGCAGAAGCAAGGACAGAATAATACGGTGCTCAAACATATGGTGGCTGATCTAAACCAAGATTAAAACATTTTAGTGAAGTTGCTGTGAGTCAGACATTGACAAAATTAAATTTCCCTGGGAAAATTTCACTTTTGAAGACCTTCTGCCCCAAGCAAACAGCTCATAGGTTAAGGGTTCTTCCTGATGTCCATTATTTAAAATTCTGTGACATGATTTAGTCTCTGAAAAACCCAGTCTTCTCTTTTGTAAACTTGACTTTATAGCATGCAAAAAATATACTTTTTTACATAGTTACATATTAGACATTTAAGAGCCATTATCTTCCAAGTGCTGGCATTACAAGGGTATACCCCCACGCCCAGCACATTATCATCTTTAATTCTCACAATGGTCCTAGGAGTACTGAAGCATATAGAATATAAGATAAATAACTTGCCCAAGAATGACCTAAATGTTAAATCAATTCTCTTTGTTTCCTCCTATAAAACACTGTTGATGTTGGGTCATAATTATCCGCAGAATTTTTTGAAGAGAAAGACTGTTAAGAATGAGAGGAGAAAGATATTTCCCAGAGTCTACATGGCTTTCTTCTTCAACCATCAAAAAGAAAATGAGGCCCAGAGGAGCAATTAGATGCTCCCATAGTGGTCTGTTGCGGAAGGTGTTGGGTGGAGACAACGGCAGAACTGGGAAGAAATGACCTGAGAGAAGCAGGAAGTGATCGCTGAGGAGAACGGTAATTTAAAGGTAATGAGGGACTGGTGTGTTAGTTCAAGATAAAAGGAGGTTTTAAACTGATATTGGAGTTTGAAGTGCTGAGGGGAAGAGATGGTATCTTTCAGAAAATCTAGGGAGTTCTATATGAAGAACTTCTGTACAACTACTTCCCTTCCCTTTAAGGAATTTCAAAACATTTGTCTTATTATCAAAATAGAGATTTGAGCTATTGGAGTTTGGATTTTGTTTTGTTTTGATATTTTTGAATGAAGCAGATATTAGGACAGGCCGTGTATGCAACCTTCACATGTCTGGAAATGGAAACTGCCCGAATTTAAGATCAAGAGTGTCGAGATCACCAGAAAGACCCATGGAAAGCAGTGACCAAGAGGAGCAGGGTTAAAATCCTGTGACATGACTGCTGTCAGAAAGTAGTGCACTCCTTTGGGTGAGTGAGAGCCACAAAAATATATCTCAAACAGATCCATGGCTTGAGTGAGGTGGTTCTCTTATCAACTGCAGCTGCTCCATGATTCAACTTATAAGGAGTATGCAGAGTCTGGATACGCTAGCTCCAAGGCTGCGCTACAGCATGCAAGAAGGGTCTGAGTTGTAGATGCCCTAAAATTTCTTCTTTCTTGCAAGGCAGTAAGGTAGTGGCTTTCAAGGGTTACACACTTGTGTCTGTGTGAAGCTCAGAACGCAAGGACTGTTGGGAATTGTACTTCAGTGACATGTTCCCGTGGTAGGTTCTACACCACATTTTTTGAATACATATGAAGGACATATCATCAGACAATGTATTAGTCAGGATTCTCTAAAGTAGCAGAACTTATAAAATGAACCTCTTTATATATATGTATGAAGGGATTTATTAAAATCACTTACAGGTTATAGTCCAACATGATGGCTGTGAACAGAAAGACCAAGAATCCAGAAGTTACTTAGTCCACAAGGCTGGATATCGCAGATGCTCTTCAGTAGACACTGCAGTCCAGAATAGGTAGGATCTAACGCCAAGGAAGGAATGGACTTGCTAGCAAGGCAAGGTCAAGTAGGCAAAGAGCAAAGGCTTCCTTCTTCCATATCCTTACATAGGCTTCCAGCAGAAGCTGTGGGCCAGATCAAAGGTGTGTCTTCCTGCTTCAAGATCTGAATTAAAGACTTGTGTTTTTCTGCTTTAAGATCCAGATCAAAGGTATATTCTTCCTACCTCAAAGGTCCAGACAAGAAATGGATTCATTCACTTCAAACAAAGCAAAAAAATCTCTCACAGGTGTGCCCCCTCTTCTGAATTGTAGTTCATCCCAGATTTAGTCACTTTGACAACCAAGAATAGCCAACACAAACAACAAGAAAAAATATTTGAAATAAGATGTATCTGGAAAAGTCTACTTTTCTTGGTAACCAGAACTATAAGCTGGCATTGTCACAAAAATTCTACAATCTCTTCATTTTCCAGGTCTCTGCAGGGGGCAAAATTCTGAGTTTAGGAAGGAAAATGCTCCAGGCTTTCAATTTCCTATCTCCATGCAGGAGGACAAATAATTAGTACTTTCCTATATCTAAAAGTGTCCCAGAGCCCAGAAATGTTATTATCAATCCTTGCTTACTAGGGGAAAAAATCATGGTTGTGCCTTGTATCAATAGGAATTATAGCAGATTAGAAACTCAGTTTGAGTTAATCAGAAATAATCCAGGATAAGGAGAGTTTCAATAACACTGCTAGGTTGATCAAGCTCCTACCTAAACAACTAGAAAGAAATAGAGCTAATGTTGGAGAAGCAAATATGTGAAATATTATGATGACTGGTGGATATTGAAAAACAGTGCTGCCACTGCCGTCTGTCACTCTGTATTGATTACATTCAGATGATGTTATGATCTAGAAAATGTCCATTTAAAAGACTTCACCAAAGTTCCTTGATTTAGAACAGTCACCCAAGAAACCCCTCTGAATTTATCTCAATGCATACAATCTTAATATACATTTATTTGAGACTTTCCAGGTCTTTGGATGAATTAGAAATAGATTGTAAAATAGATTACCTCGGTTTGTTTCCAGAATTGTCATAAACCTATTGAAGGCTACAAAACAAATTTAAAATGATTTGAATGTAAAATTCACTATGAGGTTTCTCCATAGCCATCCAGGGGCGTGTAGAAGCTACTTCTATTTATTTATTTTTTACTATCATTTTGTGAACATTGTTGTCTGTAAACTGACATTTCTTTTATTTTTCTTTCTCTTGCTCAATAACTAGATACTTGACAAAGTTTGAATGAAAAAGCCTGTGCAGGAGTGAAGGCTGGACTCTGGACCTGGAAGATCACCTCTATCAGAAATGATGAGCAAACTTCTGCACCCCAGCAGCTCCAAGCTCACTCCAACCCACAAAGTAAGGATATGTGTCACTTGGTGAGACAGCTCGGCACCAATGTGGGGAGCAGAGCCAGCGACTGCCACTCTGGTTACTCAGCTCTGACAATCAACCCGTAACTGTAATAGTGTGAGAGGCACAAAGGAGAGAAAGGCAAATACAGGCCCAGGGCTCCTTAGTGTTTTCAGAAGTAGGACGAAGACTGTTACAGAAATTGGAGTTCAATGTCATGAACAGATAAACAGTCAGTTCTCATTCCTTGCAAGTTGTCTAGGTGATTTGCAGAAGACGGGGGAATTACTTGATTCCCTTCTACTTTCTGAAATAGATGAAGTAATTAAAAACCTGCCCCAGGAGAAAGTTCTTGGCCCTGGCGGAGCTACAGGAGATTTCTATAAAACCTTTGGCTTAGCTCTTTCTGTACATCTACTTGATGAGCTCAGTCACGTGATGGGCTCAGGTGAATTTATCCCTGCCAGCCCTTATATCCAGATTATCTTAATTGCTGAAAAGGATAAAGAGACAGAAAACTGTACCAAAACCCATTTCAGACTTGTGATTAAAGTAGATATCAAGTTTTGGAAAGGACCCTGGCAATGCTGATCCGTGTCTGTAATCTGAGGGAATGGAATCAGGGTGCTGTTGGGAGATGGGCTAGTTTTTGAGTGCAGTGATTTTTTTTTAAACCCTAGATTCCAATTCTGTGCATATAACAGGACAAAAGCACCCTCATTTATTGTTTTTCTTTACTGGTGAATAAGGTTGTTGTATTTTTTGGCAGAATAGTGAGTATTAGGAATGTACTATGGGCTCTATAATCCATGATCTTCATCATTTAATATAATTTTTTGTTTTTGTTCCAAGTAAGTGTCTGTCTTCTGAGTAAATCTGAGTTTCTCTGTTGTCAAGCATTATAATGGTAAGGTGGGAAGATGATCTTCAACTATACCAGTAACCTATTGCTAAATATAGGAAAAGATCTAAGGAGGGATAATTGAGAACATCTAACAGGAGAGAAATGGTCCTTATAAATATGTACAATCATTATACAACAACTAAAAAGGAAGGAAAATAAAAATCCAAAGCGACTTTCCAAGTTATAAACATCAAAATATGCTTGCCAACACCACTCATTCCAATAAGGCCCAAAGTCTCTTACATGGACTATCTACTTCATTGCATTTTTCTCTCAGCACAATGTCCTGGGTAAGGCATTCTATGAATAAATGGCCTGCAGAAGAGGAAAGTGTAGATGCTACCATACCTATATTCTGTTTCTGAGGGAAATTGTTCCATCTGCTACAAGGGAAGCGATGCTGAGGGACACCTTTCTTCCATAGCTTGCCCTCATGGGTACATTCAACCAATCAACAAATGCAATAGTGAAGGGTCTGAGGATCAGAGCCTTACATGGAGCCTGGCACAAAACGTTTACCTGGGAGGGGAAGTAAGGGAACTTGAAAACAGGGAATCGAGAGAGAAAGCGGGATGTTTTAGTGTATGATGTCTGGAGAAGGCCAGATAAAAGAATAATTAGGAACAGAAACCTCAGATCACTCCGTTTTAGCTGCGGGTAGGATGAGAACATAATCGCATTGGTAGTTATGGGGCTTCCTGATTGTTTTCCAGTTCTTTAGACATGCTTGCACCGTCTTTGGTTTTTGCTATTGTTTGGTTGTTTTAAAGATGTGCCTTGTGGCTTCTCTGAGCTCTTGTCACTCAGTGAATGATCGCTGAGCACTCATTGCAGCCTGGGCTCTTTGTGAGGACCTGGGGAAACAACGGGGACCGAAGCGGGCTTGGTTTCCTTGGTGGTATTTCCAGTTGGCACCTTCAGGGAGGCATTGATTACCAGCATTTGGGACTATATAAAAAAACAAACAAACAAACAAACAAAAAACCCAACTACATTTGCTGTGAGATGTTTTAGTAGAGGATTCTAGTCTGGTCATATGAGAAAGCTATCTGACATTGAATTCCTTTCTCCCTGATTTCAATGTGATTCTTAGACTAAGCCCTTCATTCTCCGAGTGCTGTTGAATGGAACAAGACCACCACACCTCTGAATAAAAGCATTAATAAATACTTTTTTTTTTTTACAGTGCAAGTTGGCTTTACTGGGAAGCATTCAGTGAGGCAGAAGCAGGAAAGCTGGAAGGATGAGGTGAGCAGTGCTGAGGGATGTTGAGAAGGCCCTTATTTCTTGTTAGTGGCATACTCTATGCTATCCTTTAGTGGTAAACCCTTCCATATCCTACCCTGACAGCAAAAGCATATTAGTGCTGAACTGGATGAAAATAAGTTAAAATAGCACCAGTATCTTAGGAACATGTTGAGGGAAACAGGAGTATTGAAAACAAAACTTCAAAACTTGAAAGCAGAGTTGGCAACATTTGGCTGCTTGGTGCCCTAGAGTCGCTGGCTACTTCCTTGTCCAAACATCTTGTAGGCATGAACTTTATTATCTCAGAGGCAGGCAATTTTACCAGGTGTATCTCCTGTTCTGAGTAGCTATACAAGGCATGTCTCTGAATACATCAGGGGCAGGAATTTAGAAGGCTGAGAACCTACCCTTATTTATTAATTCATTCCCTCAACCGCCACTTATCAGCACTGGCTCTTCTTATTGCTTCCTACCATAGAGCTCATAAAGATAAATACATTTTGTGCCTGCCAGAAGTATTTCTTCTTGGCTGCAAGAGGTCTACTGTTGTCATGAATAGATCTTCTTTATTGAATTAAATGTTTTCTGTTGTCTTTTACTCATCTTTGGGTCCTCTCAATTTCTAGCTTAAAGCTTTGCCTGTGTGTTTTCTACTTCCAACAAATGCTCATCAAATGTCCACCCTCGGTCCACATTAATTAATCAGAAGTGGCAACTTGTCCCTCTCACATACATTTAACACACACACACACACACACACACACACACACACACACAAATATAGTAAAAGGGTCAGATGCACATACTACATCCTAGTCACTCTGGGGAAGCAAGAAAAGCATGGTACTGAGCACACAACCGTAGAGATAATAATCAAAACAAGAGGCACTTATTTGTCTATGCCTTGTTATGTGAAAGGTTTCCATGAACCCAAACATGGTACAAGAAGACAGTATGTTTTAATAATAAATTTATCCATATCAAAGTCAACCTCTCTACAGTGTAGGCTGAAATAAAAGTATGGCTAAGTCCAGAAGCAAAGGAGAACAAGATACAGATCTTTTAAGGATGAGAAACACCAGCATCTGCAGGGAGAGGACAGCAAAGGCAGAAAAGTAAGTGGATGAGTGAATGAATAAAAGGCAGAGTATTTTCTCAGTTGGATGCTTGACCAGTGTTGTACGGAACCTAAGGCACTAAGAACAGCCCTCCTTTCTGTAAAGCAGCTGTGCCTCGGCCAGTACTCACCAAAGCCCTAGTACTTCTTTAATCCCTCTGCTTCCTCTTGGGGTTTTCTTTTACATTATTTTTGTTTGTTTGTTTCAAATATGTAGAATAAGAAATGGTTTGGTAAAGGCAGGCAGCAGTGGCACACGCCTTAAATCCCAGCACTCAGCAGGCAGAGCCAGGCGAATTCCTGTGAGTTCAGGGACAGCCTGGTCTATAGAGCGAGATCCAGGACAGACACCAAAACTACACAGAGAAACCATGTCTCAACACCCCCCAAAAAAAATTAAAAAAAGAAAAAAAAAAGAGAAATGGTTTGGTAAGAGAGCAAATGTTTGATTTTCATGATTCTTGGTGGTTTGTATGTAATTATACATTTTATACTGTTGGAAGTTACACTTCAGTGTTTCTAAGTATGGAATTATTAGAGTAAATAATTTTACCTTTCATGAGATTTCTGTTCTAGGGGTCTGACTATGGATCCCATCTACTTAAGCAGAGAAAGAATTGGTTGCTGCTATGGCCTTAGCTTGCATGGACTACAGCTCCAGATGAACTTGAACTAGATGTCAGCACAGGTACATGCCAGCTTTACTCCATGGAGCATCATTTGCCAATGCTACATCTGAGGGTAGGATGAGCTGTTGTTAACCTATAGAATGTTATTAATGGTCTACAGATAGACAGATGGACCTGGAATATAAACTGCTGCAGGCACTTGTGAATGGGACCTCTTTTTCATATACAGCTGTTTTCTTTGTTGTTGAGTCTCTGGTTAGGCAAAAGGTTGTTGTGTGGTCTTTTATCAATGTCACTGGGACTCTAATAAGTTTTTAAGGATGACTTGCTTCTATGCCCCAGATCTTATTTCCTTGTGTTTTAACCCAACAGTGAGTATTCTGTTAATGACTGTTCTGCATATTGAATGGAGAAATGTTCTGTGAGAAGGACCTATTTTTCTTTCAGACCTGTAAGGGTATCATGTGCCAGATGGCTAATTCCAATGGGTTAATGAGTGTATCCACACACTTTATGACTTAAAATATCCTGCAGATATTTCCTTTGGTGAAAGGATTGCTAGATTTTTAAATTTACATCTGTGTGGAGTTCATATTTGCTGTTTTCTGCTGATACCTGAGAAAAATAGATTTTTATAATAATGTGTGAAATATATGCTATTCTCATGATATATCCTCCTGGTCTTTGGTACATACAGAAATATAAGCCCTTGGCAGACCTGAAAAATTATATTTTAATTATCAATTCCTTTTTAAATAGAGAGTAAGAATATAGCTTTCATATGTGACATATGAAAGTATTCAAATGAATAATTTTATGTCTCGATTTCAAAATATTTATAGTTTAAAATAATGACTGATCTTTATCCTGTTACATCCAATGAATAAACTCATGATTTATGGGAATTTTAGAGGAAGAAATTTCTTATTAAGCAATAATGCTGAACTTTCTAATGACTGACATGGGCAGAAAATTAGATTTGAGTGAACTTTAAGAAAAGGCCAAAATAAAAACAATCAAAATTTTGATATTTTCAAGTAGTTAGTAATGATAGTTGATAATGATAGATACATTAAAAAAGTTAATATAATTGTGTTTTACAGATTCCTGGGTACATAAGCTGAACACAAAGGGCAGAGATACTCAAAATGTGAATTATACCCATAGGCAATACATAATATATTGTAAAAGCATAATAAAATGATATTTTCCAGTACTGTATAAGCAACTATATTTTACATAGGCAACAGAATGGCACAGGCCATTAGCCACCCAAGGTTCATAGAGATGGTCATGGTCAACACGACCATGCAGAGGCCTGAAAGCATACGGCTTCAAACTCAGAGGACCTCATCTTCAGCTGCTGGGTCACTCTGCTTACTCCACAAATCAGTTCATGCTCACCTTGGGTGGGCATCCCTTCTTTTCTTAGATAAAAATGAAGGTTTTGTCTTCTCATTGGTCAGCTTGGTGGGTAATACACCTGCTTTACTCTAGCCAGATTATTGACCAAGCAATCTGCCCATAGTGCTATGGGTAGGATTTTAGGCAAATGTGTGATGGACAGTGGTCCACTGTGATAATGACTAGAGGTAAACTAAGTTCCAGTAAAGCCTTAGGCATTTTTTGAGTAAGTAGCTAGATTTTGGCATTGCTCCCATCATGTTGTTATTTTACATATGCAGTCCTAGGAGTAAGACAAAATGATACAACAAGAACAAAACTCACAATACACCGTCTTACATATCAGTAAGTAGGAGACAAAAGAGAGACTTGGAGAACAGAATGTAGGTGGGGGAAAAGAAAAGTGTTAGGACACTAGAAAAGCCAAGAGCTAAACAGTGTTAACTGATTGTCCTGAGTATTTTTATAGGCACATTAATGGGTATACTAGAATATTTAAAAATATAAAGTCAAATAATGTTTAGATTAAAGCATAAGACAAATGCTTCAAGATAGAGAACATGAAAGTAGAAAATAATATTTCACAGTGACCCCGGACTTCCCTTCTGGACAAAGGTGAGTGCCCGCCCTTACCCTAGATTCCATCCCTGGGCACCAGCCACCCCTGGGAAGACCTGCTCACCTTGGCCCCAGATTCTGGCCAGTGGGCAGGCTCCCTTCTACCCCCACCCCTACCGGGAAGGCCCCCCTTCTCCAAGATTCCCTGCAGTCTCCAAGCCCTGCCCCCAAATCCAAACTCCCCGGAGACCCCCGCCACTTCCTGAGACTTAGAGACCGGCCCCAGCTGCCATCCTGCCCCGGACTTCCCTTCTGGACAAAGGTGAGTGCC
>CABHPH010163285.1:40466-66135 GCA_902168325.1 Peromyscus nudipes | reverse complement strand
GTGGTCAAGCAGATCCCTAAGGTGGCCGAGATTCAAGGGTGAGGAGGTAGACTGACCTTTTTGTGAAAGGCCTTGCAAAGTTGTGTGACAAAATTTGAGCCTACAAAAATGACAAAGAAAGGGGCCATTGTCTGCCAGTGCTTCTTTGTGATGTATCCTTTGCAAGCTCCTTGTATCTAAATTAAGCTGACAATGGACGCTTTCACTTGTCAGCATGAGTTGGTTTCCAGGCTGGGAATGTCTTTTAATTTCCAGAATCTAGTCAACTACTTGGTACAGTTACGCTATCATAGTTTGAAGTTCACCCCAACCCTAACTGTAACCCTAACCCTGCTTATGAACTTTGAGCACACAGGAAGGTTTGTGGTTACCCTGGTGATAACCTGATAAACACCCATTCCCTCTTCAAACTACATCTACTGTTATCTCTCCCACAGAGACTTTTTTCTTTTTTTGGGGGGGGTAGAAATAATCATACCCTGCTTGATCTACCAAGGTGACTTGAAACTAATTTTGCCTTTATGCTTTGCTCTTCTTTTCTTCTTTCTTCCTTCCCTCCCTCCCTCTTTCCTTTCTTTCTTTCTTTCTTTCTTTCTTTCTTTCTTTCTTTCTTTCTTTTTTTAAAACATGATCTGCCTGAAGCCACCTAGAAACGTAAAAAGGCAGGTTATGGGACCAGGTGCCAGGGCTCAAACACCTGTTCTCCCATTTCCCTACCTGTGGGGTCCTTAGCAAACTGTGTCATCTGAAGATGTCTTCTCATGTGTGTGATAGGAGTACTAATTGCGTATCCTTGAAAGGAACATTAAGAGATTTAAATGGACACTAGCCATTTTGGAGAACACCTGTACATAGTATTCAAAATTACCTGTTGCTACTTATGATTTTATTATACTTACTATTAGTTACCTGGCTCCACTTTTCTTGGTATATCATTTTATAACAGTGGTCCACACTATCAAAGAGTGCTTTGCTTAGCACATCTTGTCAAGGTCCTTTCAATCTCATTGCTAGAACTGAAGAGTTAACGATGTTGCAGTTGGGACCTGAGCTGAAGGGGACAGACAAGGAAGAGCAGAGCAGTGGAACTAACCTTCAATGCTGACTCTAATGTACAATTCTATGAGTATGAGGAGAGTGCAGATGGACCAGAATGTACCTCATTAATATTTATCTTATGGATCTCATTTTAAGTCTTGTATTTTTGTTTCTTTGTATAGAAGGGTCTCTTCAGTCAGTTCAATGGGTTTCCATTTGCCAGAAACTAAGAGAGCCAATGGTGTAGGACAAATGGTAAATGAAATGAGATGGCAAAACCCATCCTTGAGACTAGAAGGGGCAACAGAATAAAATGATATAAGCTAGATGCATTTCCTTTGGTACTTATCTTCAAAATAGGTGAGTCAAGGATTAGCAGATAGGAACAGATGGTACCCTGATAAATTACATTAATACTCTAAAAACAGGGGAGGAAAAATTGCATGTACTGAATGGGAACGGTATTTCAAAATGAATTATGTGCAGTTTCAGAATATCTGAAGATGGCTTTAAAATGTACAGGTTTGCGCTGTCCTCATTTTCCATATTTTGAGAGGAAATGTAAGAACTAGAAAGATATGCCTTAGCATTGAAGCATTACTAAGTATCACATGCAAAAACATGAGTTTGTCTGTGAGCAGTAAATATGTCTTATTATTGCTCATTAAAGAACTTGTCTCAGCTGGACATAGTGGCACATGCTGTAATTGGAGCACTTAGGAAGCAGAAGCAAGAGGGTCAAAAGTTGAAGGCCAACCTGAGTTATACAGTGAGACCTGGCTTCAAAAATCAAAAGGCTAGAGAGGCAGCTCGGGGGTGTGGCTCTTGTCTGGTGTATCCAAGACCCTAACTAAGGTTGATTTCCAGCCTGAAATGAGTAAAATGTCTTTGCGGAAACCTTTAACTGCAATTTTTAAAAAGTAACTTAGGATGTAAAAAACTTTCAAAGCTTAAACAATAGGAGTATATAGTGACAATTGAGCTTTCCAGATCCTAGGATTCAACCTTCAAGAGGAAATATTACACACTCTTTCTTTTTGTATATGCTGAAATATTTTGATAACTATATTACAACTTAGAGAATGAAAGACTTTTTAATAACTTCATTTTGCCCATTTTATTGAAAACTAAAACTTAACAGATTAGAGGATTTTAATGACTTGGGCAAGGATGCTCAGTGAATCAGTTTGTTGTTAACTGTTGTTTATTATCTACAGTGGCTGCCCCTTAAGCAACAGCTCTCCTCGTCAGAGGTTGCAGCTCTGCTACTACCAGCAGCAGTGAAACCACAAGGGCCACAGTCTGAAGGGACTTTGTTCCCCAGACACCGACTCTTTCAAAGCTACTAAGGGAAACTTTCTCTAAATCTAAATAACTTATGATTCAAAGGCTGAGGTGGAATTCTGCTCTCTCACAGAGGCTGAATAGCAAGTAGCTAACATTCTCCCTTTGTTGGCATCTTCCAAAAAAACCCAGTGTCCTTCTCTTAGCCCCCACTTCAAAAACACTTGCTTCACGTGGTTCCTCCTTACCACTTCCTGTCAGCTACTTGCTGACTCGGTCTCCTGCTCACAGGTTAATTTTGTTTAATCAAACACATCTTTGTTTGGAAAGGAAACAATGCAACACGCTTTAAAATAATATTTCCCAACATTTCCCCCTTTTTTCCTAAACAAAAATGAAAGGTTTTAACTTTAACATAGTAATAAAAACAATTACCAAGTAAAGATTACATTCATAATGTACTGAATTCCAATTCATTTCTGTCTAGTAAATTTAAAGAAAATATTCTATAATCTACCCTATCTTAGTAAATCCAAAATTTTATACCTAATTTACTTTCTATCATATCTAAGGGAAACTGCAACTATAACAATCTAGTTTTCAGTTCCATCAAAGGCCACAAGAGGATGTAATATTATTTAAGTAAACAAAAAGTGCATTGCAAACAACTTTCAAAAACTCTAGAAATGATAGAGATATCTGACTGCCTGGACAGTTACCCAAAGTTCCTCTTCAATGTTGGGGCACCCATCTTCAGCTGACAGGTCCATAGTATCTGGCAGACTTTTCAATAAAGCAGGAAATTTGAAAGACTTTCCTGCCCATATTGGTAAAGTTTGTCAGTCACTCTCCTCTGTGTCCTGCAGAATGTCTGGCAGTTTCTTCTGTGAAGCAGGAACCTTGAATGACCATCCTGCCTTGTTTTGGCAAAGTTCAGTGGTCGCTTTCCTGTGGGTCCTCATGTCCAGTTTATACCACATACTGTCAAGCAGTCCAGGCAAGAGCAGCTACTTGCCCAAATGGCTACCCTTGCCACATTGAAAACAAATTCCATAAGGAGTTTCTTTGATGCCCATCATCTCTGAAGTAAATTGGTGCTGCCAGGAGCAGATGTGTCTCATTATCATGAAAAGCCCTAAGTTAACAAAATATTTTAAATGCCATATTCTGTAGGTCTTTGAAAGGTTTGAAGACCATCTATCTATCTAAGACATATCTCTATATGATCTGGAAAGCATACCTAACATATCTACAAAGCTGATTATAAATGACTAACCACTAACCTATATTACCTGGTTATCCTATATAGTTTATAATAATAATAATAGTTCACCATACATTTTGAAATGAACTGCATAGGCATAATACTTCAAACAAAAATAGAAACATACATACAATATGTTGTAACAAAAATAACCTTAGATTTTTATCACTACACAAAAATTCCCCAAACAAGAACAAAAACATACATACAGTATATTTCAACAAAAATTTCCTTAAATTTGTGTCAATATACAAATGTCCTTACAAATACAAAATATTTGCGACCAATAGTTGTCCCTTCGTTTATAATAGATTCAATAATCTACCCTTCTGTCTTATCATTCCTATATCCCCCTCTCTTTTTTCTTTTTTTTCAAAGAGATCCCTGAATGTAATACCATTTGTATAATTTCCACCTTTGCCAATACCAGTAACAATTAATAAACAACCCCCAAATGTGATGACAATCATCCATAACCCTCCAAATGACCAAATACCATTCTCCCCACCTTTTAGGGATGTGAACATCATGTCCCCAAAATTACTTCCTGTTGTCTGGGGGCAAAGACACCCTGAAAAAGCTGAAATATTGGCCAAGTCCTGAGAAAAGCAGCTGCAACATTCATTGTCCAGTCTCTGTGTAATGGGAAAGTGCAGACTTACCTGAAATCCTGGCTAAAGTATCCTGAGGCTGGACCTGTAGAGTTGTCCTGAGCAGTTTGTAGTCCAATACTGATCTTTGGGTGGAGCTTGTCTCCTTAATGGCATTACCACAATCCCTATAGAATCATAATTGTGAGGTCCCATCTTCTGTTAGAGATGTCAAAGGTCACTGTTATGACTAGTTATGGTTCATTGCTGAAAACTTAAACATTTTCAATGTCATATACAGAGTAGTCTTATAAATCTAGAGCTAATATTTATGTCTATGAAAAGTTTAAATAGTTAAAAAGAAATCTAAGGATTATGAGATTATTGGCAATAGAAAAGTTCCTGAATTTTGGTTTTCTTCTGTCCCACATCAGGTGGCTCTTCTAACATGAGACAGAGATTTTGGATTTTCCTTTAACAAACATGCTTGGGTTTAGAGAAGGAAAGAGCCACTCTCAGACCCTAAAGCCAGCTTTAAATTTTAATTAAATTGGGACTACATACAGACCATTTGCCTTTTATAATTGTAAGGGACAACAAAAACAAATATTTAGGAAGACTTATAAAATTTTATCCTGTTGAAAATATACTATACTATTAGGCCAAATTGACTCCTATCTCCTCTCCTCATCAGGAAGCCTCTCCTGTTTAAATCTATTCTTTATCAATCTTAATGGTATCCATACTATTTTCTTCTCCTGTGGAAACAAAAGCAAAAACATCTCCTCCAACATCACAAATATCCTGGTTTCCATTCTAAGTTTAATGCATCTTTAAAATATATTTTAAAATATTTTATTCATCAGTTTTTTTGTATTATCCACTGTCTCTCTATAGCTGTTGTTCCTTTCTCATTAGCATATAAGAAATTTGAAGTTAATAAAGCATTGTACTCTATCTCTGGTTTTTTTTATTACTCCCTTCTGTTTATTAACATTTCTTTTAAAGTTTGATTAAACTTTTCTATAACTGCTTGTCCTGTGGGGTTGCATAGTATATTTGTAATATGCTTTATGTTATAATATGTAAAAATCTGTTTCATTTTACTAGACACATGTGCTGGAGAATTGTCAGTCTTAATTTGTACAGGTATCCCCATGATGGCCATTGCTTCGAATAAATATGTAATTAAAGAATCAGCCTTTTTATAACTCAAAGGAGTTGCCATTGAAATCCTCAATATGTATCTATGACATTGTATACATATTTTAATTTTCCAAATTATGCAAAATGAAACACTTCCATTTGCCAAATTTCATTTCTTTGATTACCCTTTGTGTTACTTCCTGCAAGTAGTGGAGCTGGGTTGTATAAAGAACAAGTAGGACATTTTCTTATAATTTTCTGGGCTTGTTGCCAAGTGATAGAAAATTCCTTTTTTAAACCCTTACTATTGACATGATTTTTTTTTAATGAAGCTCTGAGGTCTCTAGCAAACTTCCTATTAACAACTGATCAATTTCATCATTACCTTTTGCTAGAGGGCCTGGAAGACCCATATAGGATCTGATATATGTTACATATGTGATTTATATGACTATTTATTGTAATTGTATAAATAATGAAGTTAATTCTGACTATCAGGAATAAGCACAGCAGTTTCAATATGTAAGACAACTCTTTTTGCATATTGAGAGTCAGTAATTATATTAAGAGGTTCTGAAAAATTTAATAATACCATGGGAATAGCATATAATTTTGATTTCTGAACTGGATCATAAAGGCTTTGAGCCACTTTACTTATTTCTCATTGCTTATAACCTGCCTTTCCTGATTTATTGGCATCAGTATAGAACATAGGGGCTCCAGAAATTGGGGTACCTTTTACTACATGAAGTAAAATTCAATTTTTTTTAATAAACTGAAAACTCTTGCTTTTTGGATAATTGTTACTTATCTCTCCCAAAAAATTACTGCAAGCTCTTTGACAATTTTCATTTTCTGCCCATAATGAAACAATTTTGGCATTAGTAAAAGGTACTAAAATTTCTGTTAGTTCCATTTGTGTCAATTGATGAAGTCTTAACTTTCCTTTTAGAATCAACTCAGAAACTTTTTCCACATATGTCTTTAACTTTTTACTTTGTTTGTGTGGTAGAAATATCCATTCTAAGATAACATCTTTCCTCTGCATTAAAATCCCTGTAGGGAAATTCATAGAGGATAAAATATCCAGAATGCAATCATGAGCATCCTGTAATTTCTTTTCCACCAAAATTAATTCTCTATCAGCTTCAGCTGATAATTCTCTTGGACTGTCTAAGTCCTTGTCACCTTTTCAGGTTTGAAACGAATTACTCAGCTCTTGATTTGTTACTCCAATAGTGGGCATAGATGGGCAACATCTCCCAACAATTTCTGAAAGTCATTAAGAGTCTGCAATTGATCTCTCCTGATTTGTGCCTTTTGGGGTTGAATTTTTGTAGACATGTTTTATATCCTAAGTAATTAATATAATCTTCTCTTTGTGTTTTTTCAGAAGCATTTTGTAATCTTCAGCAAAGCAAAATTTTCTTTACTTCTTCAAATATTTTCTCTAAAGTATCTACATTTGAATCAGCTAGTAAAATGTTATCCATATAATGGTAAATTACAGATTGAGGATATTGTGCATGAACTATTTCCAATAACTGTCATACAAAATATTGGCACAGGATAGGGCTGTTCAACATCCCTTGTGGGGGATCTCTTAACATGCTTAGAATTGTTATAGGTAGGCACCATGAAGGCAAATTTTTCTCTATCCTTTCCTTGTAAAGGTATAGTGAAGAAACAGTCTTTTAAATCGATAACTATAATAGACCATCCTTTAGGTAATAGAGAAGGCAGAGGAATTCCAGAGTGCAAAGAGCCCATTGGCTTAATTGCCTTAGTAGTAGCTCTTAGATCTGTTACCATTATCCATTTTCCAGATTTCTTTTTAATAACAAATATAGGAGAATTCCAAGGACTGGTTGATTCTTCAATATGTTCAGCATTTAGCTGCTCCTGTACCAGTTGTTCTAAGGCCTGTAGCTTTTCTTATGTCAAAGGCCATTGTTCCACCCAAACAGGTTTGTCAATCAGCTGTTTTAAAGGTAGGGCTGCTGGTACCTTTGAAAGACCAACAGCTGTGGTGCCCTGTTTATGTACAGCTTGAATGGTCTGTGATTGTCTTTGATAGTATCTTTTGATATTTCTCTCAGAAGCATTCCTTATTTTATAGTTTGTTTCTGGGATTGGGGGGATGTTAATCTGAGTATTCCATTGCTGTAGTAAATCATATCCCTATAAATTCATTGCTATATTAACCACATATGGCTTTATTTTTCTTCTCTGTCCTTCTGGCCCTATACATTCAACCCATCTTGCATTTCGTTTTACTTGAGACAAACTGCCAATTCCTAAAAGCTGAACATTTACTTCCTGAAGAGGCCAACCTGGATGCCATAATTTTGGTCCAATTTTTTGTTACATCTGCACCTATGTCTACCAAACCCTCAATTTCTATGCCATTTATTTGTAATTTTAATTTTGGTCTTTGATCCTTTATAGAAGTTTGCCAAAATATTTGCTTTATGGTTTCTCCTGAAAATTTTGTTTTATCTTCTAAAGCTGTTCTGACATCGAGATCAGTGTGGTTTTTAACAACAGGCATTAAATCATTTAATCATTTTGTGCAGGATTTTATCCAAAACTGGCAGGAAATGGTTGAACTACATTTGATATTTTGGCCTGTGAGAGGACCCACAGGGCATTTTCTGATGGCAAATGGTTACCCTGCCTGTCCTTTGTTGATCTATATTCACTAGTTCAATGCCAGGCTTTGCCACACCTTTTGCATACTCCAAAAGGCTGAGGTCTTCTTTGGAATTATTTATAGAATAAACATTGTTTCTAGGAGCACCTTGCCTATGCTCCCTTTTCAGATGACCTTGTCTATTGCAATTTCTTCATATTTTTAGAAAGCGGTGCTCCTATGCAAGTATCATCACTAGAAGTATAGGAGCCAATATCAACTGTATTTCTGATCCATTCTTCTATGGGTGCTGATCTTGCCCTTAACAGCCTAATCACCCTTTTACATTCAGCATTAGCATTTTCAAAAGCCAAAGATTTGATTAATATTTGTCTAGCATCTAGATCAGATACCATTCTGTTTACAGCTGATATTAATCTGTGTAAAAAATTACCGAAAGCTTCTTTTAGGCCTTGCATAATTTTCATAAATGATTCAGTCCTCTTTCTTGATTCTTCAATCCTGTTCCAAGCATTCAAAGCTGCTATACAACATAGAATCAGAGTGTTATCACCCAACATATACTGTCTTTGCAAATCAACATACTGACCCTTACCAAGAATTTGGTTTGGGAAATCTTATGACCTCTAACCCTACCATGTTTTTCCAAGGCCCTGGCTTCCTCTCTCCACTAAGTTCTCCATTGTAACTGAAGACTAGCTTCTAATACTGCTAAAATTAAATCCTTCTAGTCTTGTGGAATAATTCTATTCTTAGTTGCCCATGAATTTAATATCTGTTTTACAAAGGGTGAATGCATACCATATGAAACTACTGCTTCCTTTACTCTCTTTAAGTCTAACATATCTACAGGATTCCAATTAACTTGTGCATAACCTTGGGGATACATATCATCTAGTAGTTGTTGTTGAACAGTAACTGGATATATTATAGTTGGTGTTCTAATAACCTTAGGCTGTTCCTCTCCAGTTTCGCAATGCAATGGTGTGGTGAATTCTACTCTAAATTCCTCTTTTTATTAGTATATCTTTTCAAGGCTTGCATCCTAATAATCCACTTGTCTTATTTAGCACAAAAAACTACCAAGGCTATTATTGATAAGATACTAATTACCATACTGACAGTAATTATTATTGGTATTATATCAGTGTCACTTAAATCATTTATCTTCCCATATTCTTCTTCTGACTTCAAGCCTTCTAAGCAGTATAGAGAGCACCCTGCATTGCTATGTTTCCCATTCTTAATGTAGAAAAAAATTCTTTTTAACTCTTCTATTCTCCTAAAGGACTTCTGAAATCTCTCATCAATTCTGTTGACTTCTCCAGACAAGTGAGAGCTGACTGACTGCTAGTGTGGAGAGGTCCAGACAGCAGATGGAGCAGAGCCAGTAGTAGAGAGCCTCAGAGGGCAAATGCAGCACAGCCAGCTGGAGTGACCCCTCCTTCCATGTGGTACTACCACATGTTAGGTGGCAATTGTCATTAACTGGTTTTTACTATCTACAGTGGCTGCCCCTTAAGCAATGGCTCTCCTAGTCAGAGGTTGCAACTCTGCTGCTACCAGCAGCGGATAGACCACAAGGGCCACAGCCTGAGGGGATTCTGTTCCCTCAGGCACCAACTCTTTCAAAGTTTCTAAGGGAAACTTTATCTAAATCTAAAGCACTCACAATTCAATGGTATAGTTGGAATCCTGTTTGTTGGTGTCTTCCAAAAACCCCAGTGTCCTCTCAGCCCCCACTTAAAAAACCCTTGCTACACATGGTTCCTCCTTACCACTTTCTGTCAGCTACTTGCTAACTCAGTCTCCTGCTCATAGGTCAATTTTATTTAATCAAACACATTTTTGAATTGTTAACAAAAGCAGTGGGAAAAAAATGAAATACACTTTAAAATAATATTCCCCAGTACTAGTTAGTATTAATTCTGTTTTCAGTAAAAAAAAATTGATTCAAGAAAATATATTTAAGCATTAATATCACACACACACACACACACACACACACACACCAAGTCATGGGAACTTCCAGTCTTGACTCTTCCTCCTCTCTCACACTTTTGACTTCATTCTTAACACCTTGCCTCTATTTTCAGATTCCTCATAATTACAAAAAAGGGTCAGTATCTCAATCACACACTTACTGAAAAAGAGCTTACTCACAACCATCAGGGAAATCAAAATTGTCCCATGGCCACCCAGAGCCAGCCACTGTGAAGAAAGGAATGTTCTCCCATCATCTTTCTCAGAAACACATAGTCTACGTGCAAGGGAGAGTGTATCTTCAAGAGAAGAATTAGGTTCCCATGGATTAGTAGGCAGATGAAAGTCCGAAAGACTCAGGCAGTTACCCAGTTAAAGGAAAGATGAAAGTCACTGTGTCCTGCCATGGAGTAGAAACTGGTCAGACCTAGGATCAAGGAACTTCATCCTTCTCCTAAACTCACATGTAACTGTTTATTTTCATACTTCATTTTATACTGCAGGACAAACTCTAATTGGACATGGAATGTAAATCAAGTGCCTAAAAGTCAGTCTAACATTTCTGCTTCTTAAAATACTTACAGCCAATATTATGGTAATTCAGATTTTGATTTCTTTATATTGCTTTTAAAAATAATTCCTAACAAACACATGAAGATAGTTCTATATGTTTCCCCTTCCTTTTCACCTTCTTTCCAGAAAGTTCATTTTTGGAAAATTCTTAGCCACTAAAACTAACAGATATGTTTCCATTGCCCAGATGACATGAACTTTTGCTCTAGTGTCTAGCTTAAATTAAAATGATAAAGTTGTGTTCAAATGACTTCTACCAAATTAGTAAAATGATAAATAAATCTCAAGTAGATAAAATCAACCAGTATGTACTATAAGGCAAATATCTCTTCCTTAAGATGTACATTTCACTTTTAAACTTGTAGTAGTTCTTTCAGAGTCTGGGACATTTGTATAACATCTGCCCTCCTTTCCCCAGATCTTCCCAGACCAGCCTATTTCCCTACGCAACCCTCTTGTGTTCTTCAATACCAATGTGTGCTACCCAAATGTTCTTGGCTATTTTGTCTTCCACAGGTACATGATCAATTTAGCCAGGAGGTACACTCCTAAACTGTTTCTCCCTCTCCTGGGAAATATGGCTGGGGATGGGATTGTGTATTTAATTTCCTTCTCCGTGTTGGAATCGTGTCTGGCTTGAGCTTGCAAAGATTTTTTGCATGTTGTTGCAACTACTAGGAGTTCAGATATTCAGCCACCCTACCATGTTCAGAAATAGTCATCCACTGCCTTTGGATCTACTGTTTCTAACCCCTCTTCTGCAATCATCCCTGTGCATGAGGGAAGTTTGGGTATATATGCTCCATTTAAGGCTGAGTATCCTTCTGTCTCTTATTTTCTGCATTTTGGCCCATTATGTGTAGATGAATTTCTAAACAGTCTTATTAAATAAGAAACATAGAGCCAAATACAGAGTTAAAAGCCCAAGAGATCAGAGCACTAGTGAAGAGCCAAGACTACCTTTAGCTTACCACTCACTGCCGATGCTAGCCCTGAGAGGGAGTTTCTTCTTGTCTGACTTGTCTTTTTATTGCCTTTCTGTTCTGCCTTCTCATTGGCTCTAAACCCAGCCACATGATTTCCTCATCACTGCCTGTCTATAAGACCTCCAGGTCTCTATGATTGGTACTGGGATTAAAGGTTTGTGTCACCATGCTTGGCTGTGTCCTTGACCACACAGAGACTCTGCCTGCCATGTGATCGGATTAAGGGCATGGGCACCACCACCTGACATCTATTCCTGACTCGCTAATGACCTCTGATCTCCAGACAAACTTTATTTATTAATATGCAAATAAAATCACATTTCAGCACAATTAAAATACCATAATTATGGGTCTCTGTATTAAACACCATCTACTGAAAATAGCAGCTCTCTGACAAGGATTGAGATCTTTGAGTCTAGTGGTGTCATTAGGAGTCAGGTTAGCAAAATAATAGTAGTAGGTTCTCCTCTAGGGCTTATGACCATTCTAACCATAGGGTCTTAACCCAATAATGGTACTAAGTATGGGTTTTATCTTCTGGAGCAAAATTTAAAAGCAATCATTGGTTAAACTCACAATTTTCATGCCACTATTGCACCAATAGGCATGTCTTGCTAGATCAGTTATTTTTGTAGTACACAGGGGTCATCTAGGTGCAATTGATGATTGTTTTTCTCCTCCAGTGTCATGTAGCGTATTCAATCACTATGAAAGCTAGCTAGTAAGAATGAAGATTCCATATCAGTACCAGCTTGCTTTAACCATATTCTGTGACTCAAATATATGATGTCTTCAGCAATAGGGTCTTAGTGCAGTGGTTCTCAATCTTCCTAATGCTGCAACACTTTAATACAGTTCCTCATGTTGAGGTGACCCCAACCATAAAATCATTTTCATTGCTACTTCATAATTGCAATTTTGTTACTGTTATGAATAGTAATGTAAATATTTTTAGAGATAGAGGTTTGTCAAAGGAGTAGTGACCCATGGGTTGAAAACCACTGGTCTTAGTGTCAAGTTCTAGAGGGTAAACAAGATCATTGGTTGGGGGTTTGGGGTTGGGGATATCTGTGGGAACTCACTGGTTCCAAACAACTCCAAAACAAGAAACCCATTCCTGGCACTGGGTTTTTATTTGTTAGCTTGTGTTTTCCAAATTGATACTGTTGTCCTGGTGTAGGATAACTCCATTTTAAGTCTTTTCAGTTACCGTTATCTAAGCTAATTATCTAATTACATGCTGACTAATGTTAAAATATACTCTTTTAATTTTATGACTGCAGCAGAGGGACTGGAAAGATGGTTTAGCAGTCAAAGTGTGTATTATTGCATAGGAACCCAGTTTTCTTCTCAGCACATAGTAGGGTGTGTCACAAACACCTATAACTCTAGATTTAGGAGATCCAGTGGCCTCTTCTGGATGCCACCAGTACCTGTACTCATATGTACACATGTATAGTAACTTAAAAAAATAATAAAATTGTATATATTCTTTTTCTTTTTTTCTTTATTAAGAAATTTTTTATTCATTTTACATACCAACCACAGATCCCCCTCTCTTCCCTCCTGCTACCCCCTGCCCAGCCTTCTCCCCCACAACCCACCCCTCATTCCCTCTTCTTAAAATGTAAGGCCTCCCATGGGGAGTCAGTGGAATGTGGTACTTTCAGTTGAGGCAGTTCCAAGCCCCTCCCCCTACATCAAGGCTGTGCAAGGTGTCCCATCATAGGTAATGGGCTCCAAAAAGCCAGCTCATGCACCAAGGATGGATCCTAATCCTACTGCCAGGGGGCCCCTTAAGCAGATCAAGATATACAACTATCTCACTTATGCAGAGGGCCTAGTCCAGCCCCATGGAGGCTCCACAGTTATTGGTCTAAAGTTCATGAGTTCCTACTAGCTTGATTTGGTTGTGTCTGTAGGTTTCCACATCATGATCTTGATGTCTCTTGCTCATATAATCCTTCTTCCCTCTTTTTAACTGGACTCCTGGAGCTGGGCCTGGTGCTTGGCTGTGGATCTCTGCATCTGCTTCCATCAGTGAAGATAGCATTTGCTTCTGACTAGAACAAAGACCACCTAGAATAGTTATGTAGCTATCAGTAGATTAGACTTCTGGGTGCTGCTGAGATAAACTGGTGGGTAAAAATGCTTACCCTGTAAGCCTCATGAACTGAGTTTGTTCCTTAAAATCCAAAGTAGGGAAACCAACTCCTGAAAGTTTTCCTCTGACATGTGTTATGATTCCTGTGCATCGGCATACTCACACATACAATAAACACAAAATAAGATTGCAATAGCATACACATTGCTAGTTATAACCTTGACCTAATGAGCTAATGATCTACAGGTAGGTCTGAGAACCACATTTTTTTTTAATTTTTTTTGTAGATAGATTCTTTTATATTATAATGTATCCTGATTACAGTTTCCCCTCCCTCTACTCCCAGTTTCTCTCCCTCTTCTCTGCTTTCCGGATGCACTCCCTTTCTGTCTTTCATTAGAAAAGAACAGGCTTCTAAGAGTTAAAAACCAAACATGACAAAATAAAATATAGTAAGATGAAGAAAAAAAAATCTCATGTCAAAGTTGGGCAAGGCAACACAACAGGAGGAAAAGAGTCCCAAGAGCAAGCACAAGAGTCAGAGGCCCACTGGTTCTCACAGTCAGGAGTCCTATAAAAATGCTAAGCTGATAGCTATAATGCATACACAGAGGACCTGTTACAAACCTCGTAGGCACTGTGCTTGCTGCTTCAGTCTCTGTGAGCTCATTTTCCCCTCCTTAGTTGATTCAGAGTGCCTTGGAGAACCAGGATGCTAGTTAGCTCGGTAATACTTTTGCAGCCTCATCTTTGAGAAGGTAGGTAGCTCAAGCCCCCTATTGATAAACCAGCATGCTGGAGTAAAAAGGAGGAAGTGGATGGCAAATAAATAGTCTAACTGGTACAAAACAAGTTTTTAAAAGTATATCAATCAACTTCTTTAACTGACCACCTTTCTGCCAAGCCATTCCTGTAAATCTGATGCTTACCAAATCCCTAAGAACTGGTTTGAAATCCTATCAGAAAACTGTCTGATTGACAAATTACCATATCAGTAGACTTTAACTATTCCTTGCAAAATTGTTCTCCTCACTGTACAAAACAACTGTCTGCTTTCATGCATAGGCAGTTCTTAGTAAAAACTGTTCTTGGTAAGAAATGTTTTCCTGAGTCAAGGGACTATATTCCAAAGACAATGGGAGGACTCCTTCACATTCCTGGTTCATCGACCTTGAGATGGGTTCACTCTCAGCACAGTTGATTCCTACTGTGCTCCCTACAGGTGGAGAGAGAATGAGATCATTATGCTACAAAGTTTGGCCTTTTCATTTGTCTGGGTATTGTGAGTTTTGTTTCACCATATACAGCATTATACCTAGACCATTTATCTTTCATTATATTTTAATGCAAGTAAGTGTGTGTGTGTGTGTGTGTGTGTGTGTGTATGTGTGTGTGTGTGTGTGCCAGAGGACAACTTAGAGGAGTCCATTTTTTTCTTCTATGAACCATGTGGGTCCTGGGGTTTTAACTCAGGTCAACAGGATTGGCAGCAATCACCTTTATCCTCTGAGCCATATTGCTGGCTCCACATCTGGCTGTTTCTGTGTGATTTTTGAGAATTAAACTGAACTCCTTGCAAGTATTTTATCATCAACTCATCTCCTCAGCCTAAAGTTTAGGTGTTTATTACCTTTATTTTAAATGTATTTAAGAAAAATTATCTGATTGAACTTTTTATAATGGCTGCATTTAATAGTTAATATTCAAAATATCTGAGCATTCAACAGCTGATTGCTCAGAGCCAGTAAAATACCTTAAACTACCAGTAGTTCCAAAAGTATCAGTGATTGAGTTGTGTTTCTTCCAGCTGGTCCTGAGTCAGGGCAAACTCACTGCCCTACACCACACTCTCCTTATGTAGCCAGCAGGGATAGAAGTAGTCAGGGTCTCAGCAGCTTAGATGAGAGTGCATGGGAATCAGCGGCCTGTTTTAGACTCAATCAGTCTGCAGCTTTTACTGGAGGAGAAATAATTTTATTACAAAAAATATGAACTACGTACAACCACAAAAATGTATCTGAAGAAAGAATGAAATCTTCCACTCTGAAATACCAGGCAGACTACCCAGCTCCCCTACTCTCTGTCTGCTCTAGGCACGGGATTATATGCTAAGAGACACAACATGACATGCAGTTAGTAGAGTCAACTGCCACTGCAAGAGCAGATGTGTCTGACATTCAGTCCCTAACACAGCAGCCCGGCCCCTGGGAGCACGTGGGTTAAGTCTGTTTAGACACTTGCTGTGTTCACTGCCTGTTTCCTTCAGAGAAGTCCTGGGTCTGTCTTTCCCCAATCTCACCTCAGCTAACAGCAGATGCCACTGCCTTGCCTCCAGCTTCTGCTGTCTTTTCTTCTGAGACCTCCTAGATGCTAGGCAAGCTTTCACAACTGACGGCAGATTGATCCAGTACGATAGAGCAGTGCCCTTGGGACTGTCTCTTGCCCAGGCAGACAGTCTGACATATTGGGAACTGGCTTTCTCTCCAACTCGGTGCAGCCCTGGCCTTGAGTTGCTCCTTCCTCCAGATTCCAGTCAGGCCTTCTGTTCATTTACATAAGTGTCCTATTGCTCACTAGCCTTGGATCTTCTGTGAAGTAAATAACACCTCAGAGAAAAATGAGAAGGAGACACACTTACCATCTAACTGAGCTTTGTAAATCCCTGGTGATGCAACCCACATGAGAAGTGACCTGCACAGAGGCCTTGACGGGAGTCTGTGTTCCTGAGTCCAGAAGAGCACTACAGCCCCATGAGTCTCTCTTGTGTTCAGTGTGGGCTGAGAACACTTTTCACTGGACTCTGCTGCCTTCTTCCTGAGGGATGGGGAAGTTCTTGGCATATGAGTAGAGTAATCATTAAATGCTGATACCAGTTTACCCATTTTATCCTACTTACATGAAGAAAAGACTTTAAATATATGTAACAACACTGGCAAACAAAAAAGTACCAGGCAGTGGTGGGCATACACCTTTAATCCCAGAATTTGGAAGGCAGAGGCAAGTGGATCTCTGTAAATTCGAGGACAGCCTAGTCTATATAATGAATTCTAGGACAGCCAGGGATATACAGAGAAACCCTGACTCGGAAAAAAATAATAAAAAAAGAAAGTCTAATAGAAAACAACAATAAAAGGTGGATCATAGCTTGTAGAGGTGGCAAACATTTCTAATCCCAGCCCTGAGAAGGCTGAAAAAAGGAGGATTGCAAATTTGAGGTCAGTCTTGGCTACATGGCCAGACTCTGGTCTAAAACAAACAAATACCAAGGAAAAGGTGAAGACTTGGAAGAGGAGATGAATCATTGACCTGAAAAAACATCACCCACCAAAGATGTCTGGGGAGCCCCGTGCTGAGAGCTAAGGCATCATCCCTGAAATTAGGGAAACATGAGGACCACCACTTCAGCTCCTTAAGCCACCCTAGAGGTGTCAGCAATTGCAAGAACACAAAAATGGAGACTCAAAAGTATACAGTTTGGTAAAGAAGAAGTGAAAACTTTTACAAATGATAAACATAGAAAATGCAAGTGAAAATTTAGATCAATAGAATTAACAACAGGATTTTTAAAAAGACAGTTGGATATAAAATCAATGAGAAAAATTAAATCAATGTATTAGTGTCAAATATTTAAAAGTTTATTTTTAAAGTTTCTGTTGGTATTTAGGAGTAAAGCTAAAATAATATACCTTGTGATATACAAAACAAAACCTATGTCTTCTACTTGCTGTTACTATCAAGAATATAAATTAAAGTTAACCCGAATGTAAGACTTGAGGTTTTTGTTTTAACTTAAAAAACTGATTCTAAAAGGTATGTCTGTACAACAGAGAGGAGCCATGCTCTCTGGACTATGCTAATTCTAGCACTGAGTACGATGGTTTCCTTTATCTTTGGATGGGAAACAGAACAGAAGAGCAGAACTGGAAATATGCCTGGGGAGTGAGGGGTCAGGCTATGTCCCCAAAAGATAACTTTCAGTCCAAGTTCCTGACCGGTGAATGTGACTTTTTTTTTAGAAATAGGATCTTTACTCTTTTCAGACATAATTACATCAAGGTTGAGGTCATTCAGATTAGGATATGTCAGGTTGGGGTTTCTATTACTGTGATAAAATGTTATGACCAAAAGCAGTGTGGGAAGGAAAGGGTTTATTTCAGCTTATAACTCTCAGGTCTCACTCTATCACCAAGGGAAGTCAAGACAGAAGCTGGAGGCAGAAACCTAGAGGCCAGAGCTGATGGAGGCCATGGAGAGGTTGCTCAGCCTGCTTTCTTATACACCTCAGGACTACAAGCCAGGGGTGACACCTCCCTCAAAGTACTGGACCCCACAGGCTTGTCTTCAGGCCAGCCTTATAGAAGCATTTTCTCAATTGTGGCTCCTGTTTTCAGGTAACTATAGCTCTTGTCAAGTTGACAACCAAACAATCCAACCTGGACAGAGTAGGTGCCATAATCTGTAGCGTCCTTATAAGAAAGGATACAATGTTGCAAAGAGGTGCACACACCTGTAAGGAGAAGAAGACTGCAGTCACAGTCCTACAAACCAAGGGATGCAAAGGGTTCTCCACCAATACCCAGGTTAGGAGGAGCCTTCAAAAGACCATGGCACTGCTGAGACTTAATTTTAGATGTGAGCTGTGAGAAAAAACTTTCCCATTATTTTACATCTCCCAGTTTCAGATACTTGTCCTGACATCTCTGAGAAAGCAGTGCAAGGATGTATAAAAATGAAATCTTAATGTCATGAATCTAAAAGAGAAATGCCGACAACTTTTACCAATGACTTAAAAGAGAAAACTATTCTTTAAAAGCTTTAAAAAAAAACTCTAAAGGCACATCTTTATTTTCTCTTATAGGAATTCTTTATGTATTTTGAATAATAATCCATTATCAGATGAATGAGTTGAATTATTTACTTAATGTCTACCATCTACTCAACTGGTTATACAGAAAATCTAGATCTTTTTAATTGCTCTTTTTAGCTTGTAATGGCTCTGCCAGTTAACATACCTAATTCTCACTGCTGCTACCAACAGAGTCAACATTCCCATCTTTTACCCCTAGCCTGTTGAAGATTTTCCCACTTACCTCCCCCTCATCACTCTGAGACTACTGTCCATCTTGAACACATAGTCCTATACCAAGTCACTGAAAGGTAAGGCTGAAACAAATATCTGAGTTCCCACTCTCTGCAAATTTAGCTCCTGAAGCATTAATCCTCCACAAAATAGGAGGATGTGGGGATGGGGCAACCATGATGGGATCAATGCTCTGTTAGGAAGTGACCAAATGTACCATCTCAGTCTCAATCCATGTGCCTGTTACACAGCAGCCTGAGAAAGGCAAGCTCTTTGGGACACTTTATTATATTAACAAAATATAGACATGAAGAGTAGATATCATTAAAAATCATGAAGTCAGCATGATGATATAGAAGATACTGAGGAGGAGGCCAGATTTTGCCAGTCTGAATTGTATAATTCTTTAGTGTGTCTAGGTTATTCTGAGAGTCTGTATTATTAGAGAGTTGGGGAAGATATATTTTTAAACTAAAGGTCTTATTTTTCTGTTTATTTATTTTGCAGGACGCTGTGCATTGCCACGGCAGTAGTGTGGAGGTCAAAGGATAATCTATGAGAGTCAGTTCTCGCCTTCCACCATGCAGGTCAGGCTTGGTGGCAAGCACGGTTACTGGCTGAGCCATCTGGTCAGCCCTCACTTTTACTATAAAATAAAACAAAATAGTTTTTCTTTAAAACAATTTTGAAGACTTCCAATTCTAAAGTCTACTGTTACTTTCCACGCAGATAAATTATGTTGGCCAAAACATGGACTTTCTAGTTATAAAAGTTTTATTGAGTTGTATCTATTGTTCATATATTGCCAAGTTTACACTCTTACTGACAGAATAAAGATGAAAGAAACAACAAAGTCAAGACATTAATGACCATTGTGATGGTTTACATCGATAGTCAACTTGCAGGATCTGGAATCAATCACATAGGACACAAGCTTCCAGGAATACTTATGATGCTTATTTAGGTTAAATGAGTCTCTGAGACTGCATCTCAGGGATTATCTTGATTAGGTTAATTGAAGTGGGAAGACCCATCCTAAAGGAGGGCAGAACCACTCCCTGAGCTCAGATCCTGTTCCACCCAAAAAAAGAGGCAAGTAGATGAACATCATGCCTTCCTCTCTGCTTCCTGTGTATGGATGTCACATGATCAGCTGCCTCCAACTCCTGCCTTTATGACTTCTCCCTCATGGTGGACCATCCTTCTCTGCTTTCTGGGTATGGCTGTCATGTGACCAACTGCCTCCAGCTCCTGCCTCCCTGACTTGCCCCTGCGAGACAAAACTCAATCTTCCCTCCTGTTTTTAAGTTGCTTTTGTCAGGTGATTTATTATAGCAACAGAAAAAGTAATTAAAATGACCATAAAATCTACACTAATCTACAGTGTCCCCTCCATTGATGTCTTCGAGATTCGTGCATTGTTCCATCTGACATATTGGCTGGCTTGTTTCCAGTGACCCAAATTTCATTGCTAAAGGAAATTCAGTGTTGACTGTAAATACTTGCTTTCATCGATTGAAGATAAAAAGACTGCCAATATGATGGATTACTTGCAGAAATATATTACAAATAGAAGACCCAGATTTTTTAAATTCATCATTTGGAAATAAAACAGCAAAACATTAAAAATAAACCTGCTATGTTTAAAGTGAAAAATTCAAGGATTTCAAACAACTGACTCATGAAGCCATTTAAAAATACATTTTTGGTGCTGTAACATCTGTTAAATACCATACTATATTTTAATAACTATTAAACCCTCAAAACTAACAAGATACAATGTCCTTTAAAATTTATATTTGTATAGAAATAGTTCAAAATAAATTAATAATTATCTGTTCTGTTAAAGGAAAAAGTTGCTGTTTCTCCTTCCTTATAAGGGGACAGCTATGGATGATCATTTTGAAATTCATTTTATTTTACAATCTAAAACTAATTTTTTTAAATAAAATAACTTTCCATGATATGCCACAGAATAAATGAAGAGGATGTTTACATACCTGATAGAGATTGCAGAAGCACACTATGGGGAGGTTCTGGTTGTTCATTCAGTAGTATTTCCCTTTCTCCTGGTGGTATGACCCCTCTGGAGTCTCTGGATACCAACCAGCGCAAACATGGTCCCAGATGGATATAGACAGAGGATCTAACTTCCAGCCTGTTGAATAACAAGCTGAGTCCTGTATTCATAATTGAAGTGGCCATAAGAGGTTATCTAATCTCATAAATTTTTTCTCTAAATGAAAAATGTTCTAGGACTTTTTTTATAGACATGACATCTTTATTTGATGGAGCTCGAGGGCAAATGCCCCAGTTAATTTAATCAAAGACACTGTACTCAACCTGTGTACTGCTCTTCACTAGCCTTGTCCTGTGAGATGAATAACCCCAGAAGTTGCCTACTTTAGTTTTACATCTGGTTGATGAAATTCTACTTGTACAATTTAGCTAATGCAAAGAAAGGGCCTTTTATGTAATATTTCATAGTTTAATAATTCTTTGACAGACAGCATCCATATCCCCTGCTAATTATCTCCCCCAGAAGGCATGGTATTATATTTCCCAGAAGATGTTTTACAGGTAGGAAAGCTTTTGAAAAATATATAATATTTTGACCTTTGAAGATAAAAGATTTGTTGTGAAGCTAGCCCTTTTTATTACTAGGGTGTCATTCAAAGTAAAATAATACCTTTCGACATGTTGTGGCAATTTACTTGCCATTACTCAAATTTTACCCTCTAATTAGAAGGAAAAATATGGATCCTCATCAGTGCATAATTTAACAAACTCAATGTCAGGAAATTAACACATTTTATTCTTGCCTAGCACCAAAATTTGTGAGCATGGAGGAAAAACATTCACTACTAAACTGGGAATGTGGCTTACAAGACAAGCACACCCCAGAGGTGAGCATGTATGTTCAGGCTAATGGAAGATTTCTCACTAGATCCAAAAGGCAGATTGCAAAATATCATTCCACTTCCAATACCCACCTGCTTTGGAATGCAGTACAGAGAAGAAATGGAGTCAAATGGGGAGAGAGAAGACTGTGAAAACACTTTTTAAAACTTTAATGGAAATAATTAAAAACAGCAGGGACTCCAGGGAGAACCTTGGGCTGAGAATTGTGTTCCCATGCAGTTGGCAAAGATCATCCCAGGCTGGAAGTCAAATTAATGTGCTTAATCATCTCTCCACCCACTATTAACTTACACAACTGATAGCATAGGTTTGGGACTTAGGCAGGTAACCCTAAAATTATAGATATACAACAAAACCAAAGCTATCCCTGGCTCCCATCATAGTCTTAGAAAAATGTGTCTTATTGGGCAACCTTCTACTTGGTTTGGGCACTCACTCACCTTCCCTAAGTTTTTGGAGTCCAATGGGCATTCAGAATGACACAGGAAAGGCACGATCATATCTCAGCTGCTTTGGCCCCTGGAAATGACACAACTCTCTTCCATTCCTATTCCATTTGCCAAATTCAGTCTGATGTCTGCATCCAGGTATGGACAAGCCAAGGAAATAGAGTCTAGTGATATGCCAAGAGGATGGAAAGTGAGTGCTGGTAAACATACTACAGGCTCAGGCTGTGCCAAACTGCCTGCTCAGACCTCTTTGTTCATACAGTATGCTCTAGAGCTTTACCACCAGGAACCCAATGCAGAATTTGCTCTTAGAAGCTATGTGATGCTCTGCATTATGCTAGGTTTGGGTATTTATCTTCTGTCTAACAAGAATAAGGAAAAGAATTTCTCATAGCAGTGACTATTAAGTCAATTAATGCCTGTAGTGGACTCGGAATATGCTGGGAACTTGGTGATTTCTCCACATCTGTACAGGTCAGACTTTCAGTTTATAACAGTAACAATATTGCTTCTGTGATCAAAGGACAATTATGGTTAGACTCAGGATGACTAAAGAAACAGGCTTAGAAAGCAAGTTACTGCTCGAGAGCCAGGCGTCTGGAACCAGAGCAGCAACCTGGCTGAGCGGATCCATCCAGAGGTCCACTGTTCTCTTGTACTATTCCATTTCTTCAAATGCCACAGCACCCTGGAACACTTGCTCCAATTCCAGCTGCTACAGTGGACTGGCTGGCTGGCCAACTTGAAGTCAGTTGCCTGCTCACAGACTTAACAGAGTTTAGAGAAAGGGGATTTGGCTCTACATGCTTTGTAAAAATCCTAAGAAAGCATATAATGGCGCACTCATAACGGATAATGGATTTAGACAGTCACACTCCTTTGCCATGATCAAATGCCAAAGAAACAAACAACTACCTGTACCATCAGTTGTGCTCCATCACTCCATTCTCTCACCATGTGTCATCCATCATCCATCTGTCTCCACAGACATAGCAACATCAGTGTTGTCCAGTAAATAAATACATGTCCCCAGATTTCAGTCACGTTCATTCTATCTTACTGTCTGTAAAAGTGATTCTTTCCAGCACAGCTTTTATGAACCGTTTTCTCCACAAGGCTTATGTCTTCCTGAGCATTAGATGAAAAATGTGGTACCTGAAAAGAATGAAGATTCCTGACTGCCTAACCCAGCACAAAGGAGTGTCCAGCTCCAGGAAAGGGGCTCTCCATGTCCCATCAGGCAGAATGTTTGTTATGGTAGGACACAAACTGACCTCAGAATCGTAAACTGGAGATATATCTAAAGTAAGTCACTTTTCTGTCCAGATTAAATAATTTAATTAATGGCAAGAAGTGTGTTAACTTTCTTCATAGGGTCCTGCATGGCAGCACATACTTTTAATCCCAGCAGAGAAGCAGTGGAGCTCTGTGAGTTCAAGGCCAGCCTGCTCCACATACTGAGTACTAGTCTATCCAGGGCTATACAGTGAGGTCTGGCTCAAAAAAAAAAAATTCTATCCTACCACAGACGAATTCAATGCTTTGAATGGAATAGTCCTTCTCTTAGAGTTAATAACCTCACTTAGTTTGCAATTTCCATTCTTAGGATTGACATATTTAAAATAAAAAATTACATTATTCTTCAGTGGAATTCTAAATTAGCCCTCCAGATCTCCAGACATGACAGCCCCCACAAGTGATTCTGTATTTTAAGGGAGTTCGCCGTTTTGGCATTTTAATGCCATGTGTTTGAAGAATTAAATTCAGTCACCAGAATGAGCTGTAATGAAGTTGTAAAACATACTTTATTGTGTCTGCCTCCCACCCATTAATGATTGAGTGCAGGTACCATACTAAGATATATACATAAATCAATTATTTTAGTCTTCACAATAACCCAGGATGTAGGTTTTAATTTTTCATTGTATCTGTGGAGAAATTGAGACATGAGAGCTGCTTACCCAGTCTTGTATCTGAATAAATGTTGAAAATGGAAGCCAAACCCACTAGAATCCATATACATCCACTACAGCTGTGCAGCTCTTCTTGGTATGCATGATCCTTTGGTCTGCAGTAATAGTAGGATTGGACACTTCACCCAAGGAACAAAGATTATTATTCTGGAGTCTGCAATCAGAGTGGACAGATTGCCAATCTGTGGTAACTTCAGAGAAAGAAAGAGTTCTAGCCTGACACATGGTTAGGTCGACAATTCTGCATGTAAAGTGGGCTTATATAATGTAGCCAGGTAATCTAGATGCCAGAGACTGGAATAATCACATGGACACACCAGGAAAGCTTTCTATGCTTCCAAAACCCTTTAGGAACTCCTTGAATTCGCATTTGGTGTGACAAGAAATGGCATCTGTCAGGCAGGCATGATGGTGGAGCAGTAGCTGAAGGCTTACATCTTGACCACAAGTAGGAGGTAGAGAGAGCTAAGAGAGAATGGGTAGACTTTTAAAACCTCAAAGCCAGTGACACACCTCCTCCAACAAAACCACATCTACTGATCCTTCACAAATAGTTCCACAACTGGAGACCAAGTATGAGGGCCATTCTTATGCAAACCTCCAGGACACTAAGGAGAGGACCAGATAAGTCAAGATTTCCATTCTGGTACTCTGAACTGTAGAGCTTAATATCTTTCTCCTATGATAACTGCCTACCTTGAAAGATTAAAAACAAAGAGCTTGGTAGACAGGCCTACAGTTCTAGATACTTAGGAGACCGAAGCAGGAAGATTGCAAGTTCAAAGACTACTTGGGCAGTGGATTGAAAGACACTCTTGGCAACTTAGTGAGATCTTTTCTCAAAATAAACTACAGTAAGATGACAGGTGATATGGCTCAGCTGGTAGAATATCTTCTTAGCTCTTGTGGGCTGCAAAAATATTATAGAGATTCAGCTGTATATTAAAGCTATACCTAGAAATTACAAGTTATTTTTCTAAAGGAAGCATTTGTCATGAAATATTTGGTATTATTCAGTTTTTAATATTTCAGCTGTCTTCTGCTATGAAATTTTTGTGGGCCCATATACTACTAGACCATATTGACAAGCAGTGTAAGTTTCTCAGAAGCTGATCCTCTAGGTAACTAATTCCCCCACAGAGCCCAGGAGACAAGCAGGCTGTAGACACATAGCTTTGCTTCTTGTGCAAATGAAGTTCAGACCATCCCTTGCCTTCAGGCCTAGTGGCATTCCAGAGCCACTGACTCAGAACAAAGAAAGTTTTTGCATATCCAGGTGGAGTGAAGAGTGAGGCAGAATTCCTGGCCACAGAGAGTTGTGTGGCTAGGAGAGGAAGAACAGGGCAGTTTTCTATAGAAGGTAGACAGAGCCAAATGGCCAGAGAGAAGAGAGAAAGGCAGAGAGTCAGTAGGTGGTAAGGTAGATCTCTTGAAGAGTTTTCTCAGAGCAAGGAAAGAAAGATCCAGGACACAGAAACAGAGGACAAAGATGAAGTCAAAAGCAAAGGAGCTTACTAAAGCTATGAGGACAGGAACAGAGAGGAGCTGAATGTGAGGATGGAACTGAAGCTCTATAAATAGAATTTTGTCATAGAGTAATAAAGTAAACAGACAAAGAACATGG